>JAGPOY010000015.1:5322-17592 GCA_018983105.1 Silene uniflora | reverse complement strand
CTGACCCGACCCGTATGACCAGACCCGGGACCCGACCCGCCCGACCCGTTTGACAGGTCTAGATACAACTTTTTCGTACACGTTCACTTGCATCACATACACAAGTGCTCTCTGAACCGTGCAATAAGGTCACCCATAACACGGCTTTCCTACTTGAGTTACCTTAGCCCCAGGCATATTAGAATCATACAAAATACATACAATCTAATATACACCATTACCATTCTTCCCCGGAACTTAAAGTAATGATAAGTCTATATTTTAACTCAATGAGAATCGAACTTCTGGCTTTATGGTCATGAGTCTTTACCATTGGGGTCAACCCTTGTTGGTTAAGCTAAGATGGCAGTGACGACACTACAAGTACTCTTAACTATCGGTTTAAATAAGAGAAAATAAAAAGACGTTTATTAAAAATCATAACTTAAGACGGGTTTAAGCAAAATCTACCCGAAAATTAATGACAGAAGGGGAATATACCCAAGAATAGAAAAGAATGAACGGACGAAGGAAGAAGAAGACAGGAACACAATTGAGTAGTATCGGTAAGGAATAGTGGGACCTGAGGCAGCGATCGCCATGCAATCTGTGCAGCACACGTTTCAATAAATCTTCATAATCTTCTTAATACAAACCTCTCATCACTCTCACTCACTCACTTATTTTCTTTCCTTTTCCTCTTAAAATCTTAAAATTAAATTAAATAAATATCTCCTTCTTCACCATTTTCTTCAAAAACATTTTCTGCACCAAAAATGGTGTATACGATATCAGGAATTAGATTACCTTCTTCTGTTCCAGCTGTTCATAAGCTTTCTGGGTCTACCTTTCATGGCAGTAACAGCAGCAGTAGAAGTTCTTCTCTTCCTTTCTTTCTTAATAACACTGGAAACAACACTAGTATAAACTCTGTTTCTTTTACCCTTTTTTTATTTCTGTTTGGTTGTTTTTATGATCTTGGGTTTTATGTATGTTATACTCTTTCCGCCTCGATCATTTGTTTACCTTTTATATTCATATTCATTGTGAGGGGGTATTTTAATCAAAGGTAAACAAATGATTGGGACCGAGGGATTAACTTATGATCATATGATTTGTGAAAAGTTGGGATTTTTATGCCCATGCTGATGAATTGGTGGGTGTTCATTAGTGTTTGCTTAATTACTGACTAATACTTTGTCAAAATTTTGAAATGGATTTCGAGGTTTGAGAGAAAATGTGATACATTCATGTTATTGTTGTGGGTTTAGGGTTTACCCATGTGAGTAATTGAGTATGGGCTGCTTGCTCACTGATTATGTTAAGGACAAATTTTCAGTTTGAAGTTCTATGATCTAGATTCGGAAATTATGGTAGGAGGAGTTTAAGGAGATATGGTTAATGTCTTGATGATCTTGCCGAACTGAATAATTGAAACGGTTAAGTTGATTTGTAGTACTAGAATGTAGAAAAATCTATGATGTCGAACGTATTTCCCCCACATTCGTACCCATCCAACACCCAAAAATATGACAATTGACAAAATCCGACCCCATGAGGTTTCTCCTTTGATAAAATAGTTATAATGAGGAATAGAAACTATTGAAACCTTGACGTCTGTCTTGTTTCGATTGTTCATGGCATGAGAATGGGGTTGTGTGTTCTTTTCAAATTGATTGCTGGGTATTATTTTTCTTGCACTTATTCAACATGTGTTGTAGAGGTGACAAAAGTTATTGGTTTTGCTAATACCATAAGTTGAGATCCGTCAATGGGAGTTTTGTAGACTGCGCGATGGATGTGTGTAAAACTTAAACATCTGTGAGGCTGTGAACCTGATAGTGAGGTGGCAGTCACACCTACTGAACGATGCAGCATAAAGAAAACAGAATTCCTCAAACTAGACAGTCTCGCACAGTATTATTTTTTGTGAGGCTCATCCATTTACGCACTAATGATCTATTGATAAATTTAATACAAGCCTTGAACGCCTCACAATTTTTAGACGTGAGACATCCTCACAGGAGGCTAATTGTAAAGAAAATGCCTGGCTAAATAAATCGTGGTTGTGGGAATGCTGTAGTCGAAATATTTACATGGTACTTGAAGGCAAGTTTGAGCTGATTAAGACACTTACAGAATCTGCTTATCGTTGATTTGGATGGCTGATCTGCCAGGCTGCTGGGCACTAAGACCATTGAGTTTGTTTGATTAATGACTGTACATTTTTTTGTTTCTTATACATCCACCTAATGTGACCTTTAAATTTGTCAGCCTTGAGGCCTAAACATGGCAATAAACACTTTTTCTATGAACGGATCGATATCTAGCGACTACTTGAGTGCACTTTTAGTGAGATAGTTAGTTAATAAAGTTATATAATCCTGCTTGGGAATTTGATATGAACCGTCATTGTTGATCTGCTATATGTCCTTGCATACTTTGTCTAGACTGTTGCTTCTCTGCTATACTCTGGTTACAAGTATTTGTTAGTGTTTCTTATTAAGTTTTAATTACTGGCCTCTTTTTAGGTAAGATGTTTGCTAAAAAGTCATCATATGATTCTGATTCTCCATCAGCAACGCTGACAGAATCTCAAAAAGTACTTGTTCCTGGTGTTGAGAGTGAAGGTCCCTTATTAGATGATAGTGTGGAGTCTGATCCAATGGTTAATGACCTTGAGGTAATGACTATCCCATCTCTACTCGTAGTTATTAGAACTAAACGGCTTCAGGACCATTTTTTTTCAAATGTTTTGAGGAATGATCATAGCTGTAATTTTGTGGTGCATGGTTCTTTCGGTCTTTTATAGAACCGAATGTTGTTCCTTTTGATGTCTTTGGGCTTACCCTTTCCATTTTGTTTCACCGTTGTGCTCTTCATAGGACGTACATGATCTACATGTACAAACAGTGAAAGTTGACCAGACGAGCGAGGTTGAAGAGAAACAAATAAAAGCTACAACTGTGATTAAGGAGGAACAAGAGTCAGAAGTTGGCCCTTCTGTTCTTGAAGATGCCATAGTGCAAAGTTTTGCGGCTAAAAGTGAAATTCCCCCACCTGGTGACGGGCAGAGAATATATGAAATTGATCCGCTTTTGAAAAATCACCGCGCTCATCTTGATTACCGGTAAGTTCATTTGTGCTATTCTGTTTTTACAGAGCAACACTTAATAATCACTTAAGACTCTTAGGGAAAATAATGTTATGTTATATAGCTTTTTGCTTGGTGTTATTAGTTGAGAAGAATAGGCTTATTTTTTTCTCTACTACTATTTTGAATTGATCACAAATGTTGTGTTTCCATCTCATCAGGCAGAATATGATAGTCTATTGGTCTCATATACGCTTTATTAAACCAGGATACTGTATGCTTCTTTGTTTTGCACTAAAACTTATTTCTTTTGGTGCTCAAGTGTTCTCTGCAGTCCTTACTACTTGCATAACATACATTTTTAATCCTGTAAAAAAAGAAAAGACAGATAACTTGTTGTTTACTTGTGCTATTTTCATGCCTCTCTTTTGTATGCACAACAGCTGACTGCGAAGTAAACAATCCATCAACTTTAATACATTTTCTGATGGCTTTGTGATTAAGTGTGTTCTAACAGAAAAAATATAAATCTTAAAATTATGTTTTGTTGGCAAATTCCTTACAGTTACTCACAGTACAAGAAATTGCGTGAGGAGATCAACAAATATGAAGGTAGCTTGGAGGCCTTTTCTCGTGGATATGAAAAGATGGGTTTCAGTCGCAGGTACAGTACTACAGTGTTCCTTTGATCTGCTTGAACCTATGTGATCAACATGGCTTCTACAGCTGGAAAACAGTCTAGTAGACAATATGGCAAGTCACTGAAATTTAAGAAAACAACCACCTGACTAGTTGAAGAACCTACTTCCATTAAAAAGACTATGGGTATCGGGCATAGGTAACTGGATCTTAGATTGTTACCCTTGGTCAACCATCACAATATCTTGTGTTTGATCTAAATTAAGTAACTAATAGACATATTTAACATGATTTTGGATATTTGTTGGAGCACTGTATAAATTTCTTTAGTTTGATCTGATTGTCCACCCTCTTCATCCCTTAATGTGAGTTTCAGATTGTCTAAGATTTTAAAATGTTCAGTTCCAAATTATTAGTCTACCGTCCATGTTATTTTGATACTTCATTTGGCAGCATGTCACTCTTCTGCCAGAATGACATGATACACAAGTTATCGGTCTCTACCAAATCTATGTTTTTTTTGGGCCTGAATTTTGACTGTTAATTGATCTGTTCCAAAGATCATCGAATGAGGAGATAGACTAAGATCTTGGAATTGGTGATCAAGTGACTGTTAATTGAACTGTTCCAGACTATTTTCAGTGGCATTTGAGCATATACATGCCTTTATTGTTGATTTCTCTGTGTTCATACTGCAGGTCTGACAAATGTCAGGCACTTCATCACAAAGCTGAGATTCCCAATTGGTTACCAATTTCTAATTTTTTCTCTCACTAATAATTATGCAGTGAGGCAGGGATAACATACAGAGAATGGGCACCGGGAGCTAAGGTTTGTTCTGCCTTATTGTGTTTCATTAATGAATACTCCGTAGATCCACCTTGAGTTCAAAGCGACAACATTTAGCAACGGCATAGAAGTTCAGATTTAAAATTTGCATCCAAAATGTAAAGCTCAGGAAAAATAACTTATTTTTTGTTTTATCTTCTGACTGTGAATTTGGGAGGGAGATGCTCCTATTCGTGTTTAATTGCACACTGTTGTGGTTTTTAATAAATGTACTTTATAAAATTTGTAAAAAAAACTTTTCAAGGTGGTGCAGAGCTCAAATCAGGTAGCGGGGATACTTATGTACGATTTCAAATTAGTAAATGGCAGCTTCCTTTAGTTGTTTAGTTTAATTGAAGTCTTTCTTTATCTGTTACTCTACTGCTCTTTGTGAGGTTAACATACTCTGATGCGTTTTTGTCTCAGTCGGCATCATTAATTGGAGATTTCAACAACTGGAACCCTAATGCCGATATCATGACTCGGGTATGCTATTTATCATCTATTGAGTGCCCGCTACATAATTCATACGATAGTATATGCGTTTGAGATGTTGTAGGCTTAAAGTCCTTGACAAATTCCCATGACATCCATGAATTTGTGTAATATTTTTTTGATAATAATTACTCTTTCCTCTTCCAAGAGAAATCCACCGAGCTTCTTTCTTATTTCCCTTGTGCGTTTATATTTTGTCTTGTATAGCAAATATTTATTGTGACAATTTTGAACTCGGTTTAGTGGAATTTCTTTTAGGACTGGCCGAGGTAATTGTAATCTCTCACTGCATTTCATGCTGTTCTCAACCATCTATTTCAATTTAGTATTATGTTTATTTGCAACTTACAGCATTACTTGTTTCTTTACAGAATGACTTTGGTATCTGGGAAATATTTTTGCCTAATAATGCTGATGGTTCACCAGCTATTCCTCATGGTTCCCGTGTAAAGGTAAAAATCGAAATTAAAGTTTAACTCTTAGACAGTGAACATCCTGAGGAATAAAATTGTTTTCAATTTTGGTATCCAGTTTACTCGATGATAATATATCTCTTACTCTCTCTCTGTTCATACAATCCCCCTTTCTCAAACGATTTTGTCCCAGTATCATGTACTCCGCATTAAATATAGGCAGTGATGCCACATAGCAACCGTGTTATAAAGGTTTTCTGAGGGTTACCGCATTTGAACAAATAATATATGCCCAGGGTTTGCTAGAGCCTAGACATCACATTTACGAAGGCCATAAGCATACGTTATGCATTCACACCAATAATTTCAAACTTCACAGTGGTTGCTTCTTATTTCTTTCTGACAATAATGTGAGTCGCATTGCTTGGCGTGTTTGAATACTAAAAAATACCTGTCGGTTAAATGCTCCAAAAATCCAAGTGTATGGCTGTTTCTTTTAATAATCAATTTACTTCTAGCAATTAATTTCTATAGTTCACCTTAACTTTAACATTTTTACTAATGGTGGATGACCTTGATTGTATGCGGTGCTTTTTCACTTTTCTTTCTTTATCAACATATTTTTGCGGGTTATTTGTGTATTGGCGGGGTTAAACTTGTAAAGCTATGTGTCTCATGAGTTAATATGAGCATGTTTTTATGATAAACATTGATACATATTTTCATCCTTAGATTCGTATGGACACACCTTCCGGGATCAAAGACTCTATTCCAGCTTGGATTAAATTTTCTGTTCAGGCACCTGGTGAAATCCCGTATAATGGGATATATTATGATCCACCAGATGAGGTATGAATATAATGTGCTATTTAGTTCAAGTAGCCTCTACGTTAATATCTCTATCCTAGTTAACCATTTGTTTCCATCTTCATGTCGCATTTGGGTGTTATAACTCCATGGTTGGACACTATACAGGAAAAGTATGTTTTCAAACATCCTAAGCCAAAGAAGCCAAAATCACTAAGGATTTACGAGTCACACGTTGGCATGAGCAGTACGGTGCGCTTTCTTCTCTCCCTCAAAACAACTAAATGACTTACTACACATAATATTTGCACAGCTTTCAATGTTACATCAATACTCGACTTACACGATTCTGTTGACGGTGCTTATGTGGTATGAACTATGATGACGTGATGAATGTGATGCTTCTTTCCCTGCATAATGTGTTTTTCTTAGCTGACTATAGGATGATTAGCACCCCCAGATGTCGCTCGTAGTTAATAATGGAATAGTTTCGAAGGTTGTCAGATCTTGTGCCTTGGGATTATTCAGTCATGGACCATGATGGTAGGTTAGATGTTCGAATAGTGAAAGTTGTAGAAGAATATTCAACAAACTGTTTAGCAATCAGTTGATAAGATTAAAGGATCTGAGGAGACTAGCTTTCACAGTTTCACCTTGCTGGCCCAAATTTTTCGTGGTTAGAGTTAAGGGTAGAATTAGTGATGTCAATGTTTTTTATTCCTTTTACATATAGTAACAAAATTCCCAGTAACAATAACGCTTTCTCGTAAAGAAGTTTTTGCTCACTTTCGTTGCTATAGGCCGTACTCATTGACTGTGTTAGCGGTAATATTGTTTGACGGTTCAGGAACCGGACTTCCCTGAGTGGACAGATTTTAACAAAGATTTTCATTCTTTTTACTAGCCATGGGCTGGATTTGCCCATGCTTTTTAGTAAAAGAAACTGGACAAGTTCTTAGTGTAAACATCTCCTTTGGACATGGCGACCTTGTTCCTGCTGATGAGACACTTGTGTGGAATCATCATCTGTCATTCCCATTCACTTTCTTCAAGCACCTAGCTGGCAAATCTCCCACTCTTCCTGATAAGAAATTTCTTTGTATTGATGAAAATTTTAAAAAAAGGATCTTGAATTTGGTCTGAGCATGTTCTCTTTAGGCTTGTTCCACTCTATAGCTTAATCTTATTGGGATTTTTGTTCATTCATACTGTCCATTTGTTCAGGTGTTTTACTTGTGTTTTGGACAATGGGTTAAAGTTTGCAGTGATCTGACGTTGAGATATTAGTCTTCGTGATATTCATGTCCTTGTCCTTCCACATCATTTCATGCCACTATGTCTTCGTGATATTCTTGTTTTTGCTAACTTAGATTCTGTTTGATTCCTCATTTCAGCATTTTATTATTTATATTAACGTCACATTTAAATTTGTACTGTTTGGCATTTTCTTAATTTCCGAAAATTTGTATGGTGTTAAGATGCCTTCGCTTTGATGTTCAGGAACCGATGATTAATACTTATGCCAATTTTAGAGATGATGTGCTTCCAAGAATAAAAAAACTTGGCTACAATGCTGTTCAGATAATGGCTATCCAAGAGCACTCTTATTACGCCAGCTTTGGGTACTTCTAATTCTTCTCTGGCTACTTGGTGTACCTTGTTACTTGTATTGTGCCTGTTGCTGAAACATCATACTTTGTGGCAAAGGTATCATGTGACAAACTTCTTTGCACCAAGCAGTCGATTTGGTACTCCAGAAGACCTCAAATCATTGATAGATAAAGCTCATGAGCTGGGTTTGGTTGTGCTTATGGATATAGTGCACAGGTAAAGTTGAATTTGAGCGCTTGTTTGTGAGTGCAATAGGCATTTGCTATCCGTGTTCTAAATTCATTCTGTTCCGGTCGTTTTTGTTAGTCAATTTTGTTGGCGTATTATCAATGGTCTATTTTCTATTATTTTTTTTCACCCCCCTTCCTTTTTTCATTTTTTTTAATACATATTTACTTGTCTGTACGTCTAGCATATTCGTAAAAAGGGGAAAAATATCTCAAAGGCCCAACATTTGTTGCTTCTTTGATTAAATAATTGTAAATGCCAATATTCTGTGCGTAAGTTATATTCCTCGGGCGTTTTTCATGAACCTTTTTTTTTTTGTTGAGGACAACTCAAGTTGTGCCTTTTAGTTAAACTATATTTCAGTGGTCTTACAAAATCTAAAAAGTAAACCTAAAGAGTAACAACAGTATGCAGAATTGCAGACATTTGTCATTTTACCTGTGTAGTAGACAATCTCTATTGATTAATATCCTAAGAAGGTTTGTTTGGAGTTATGCTTATTGTAATAATTACTGGTTTAAACTCTAACTATTATTTTTGCATCGATTGTTCTTATGTCGGTGGATTACCATGAACATTTTATGTTTCCAATGATGTATTGTCCACCTTATCGGTTCACTGATACTTGATCATATGCAGCCATTCATCAAGTAATACTCTCGATGGGCTGAACATGTTTGATGGAACTGATAGCCACTACTTCCACTCTGGCACACGAGGTTATCATTGGATGTGGGATTCTCGTCTTTTTAACTATGGAAATTGGGAAGTACGTATGACTATATACTGTGAAGGAACACACTTAATTTTACCTCATGTCTACTATTTCATTTTATTTCATGTCTACTATTTTGTATAATAAGTTGCTACGTCATATAGGTGCTCAGGTACCTTCTCTCTAATGCAAGATGGTGGCTTGAAGAATATAAATTTGATGGCTTTCGATTTGATGGTGTAACTTCAATGATGTATACACATCATGGACTGCAGGTACACTTATGTCTATTTGTTCATCGCTCCATGGTCTTAAATTTCCAATATGGCCCTTTCGTTTACTTGTTTGTGTCTATAAGGTACAATTTCTCCAGCTTCATGTTCATTTGAAAATTAACTTCAAACATCCAGACCTACATCTGGTACGTCTGGAACCAGTAAAATGTTCAGTTATGTTGTTGGATAATCACTCGTACAATGTAAAAGTAAAGAAAATTGAAAAATGAAGCGAGGTTCTGGAAGAACAAGTAGAGGAATGAAATTGAATTCATTTTTTTGATATAATAGCAATTCTTCAACTTCAATACTACTAAACACTATGATGTATTACATAATTAGAGGCATTCATTTAAGCTCGCTGTATTGAATCTTGGTTTCATTCTTGATTATGGATTCGGTTATCGCTTGCCTGTTTTAGCAAATTTCAATTGAAAAGCTTTGCATTAACAGGCCACAGGTTCCTAAATCACATGCGTGATGCAACCCAGCTTGTACCTATACTTCATCTATTTCAGCTTTTAGTGTTTTTTTTTTCCCTTCATGTTCTTCTATCTAGTGAAGCTATTCTTGAGGTAATACTTAGTCAGACAAAGCAAGGTTAAGTTATGGATTACCTCGCATTGGCCAATAACCTGTAAATTGTTCTTGTGAACAATACAAAGAGTGATAGAGACTAGCCTCACTCAATGCTATTGACAGGTAAAATGACAAATGTCTGCAATTCTGCATACTGTTGTTACTCTTTAGGTTTACTTTTTAGATTTGTAAGACCACTGAAATATTGTTTAACTTGATACCTACTCTAAAAGAAACACTAGCTTTGTGTGTAGTTCCCCTAATATGGGCTAGTGCAAATGTTTGATAAGATTGTTTTTGTCTTGTTTAGGTATCTTTTACCGGAAATTACGAAGAATATTTTGGTTTCGCGACGGATGTTGATGCTGTGAATTACTTAATGCTGGTGAATGACATGATTCATGGGTTGTACTCAGAGGCCATAAGCATAGGTGAAGATGTATGTAGCTGAACATCATCTCTCTCACCCTTCTCTCTGTCTCTCTCTCTCTACAGAGTATTCTTTTTATTAAGATTATGCTCGCTTATAGGGCAAGACAAATTACTCCTTAGTTTGTCGCTTCATGATGTTTCTTTCCATTTTTAAGACTTATGAGCTGCGTTACTCCAACTCGGCTGAAGTGTTGGACATGACACAGTGTCGAGTGTTGGACACGACTATTACTTTTGGACTAAAATGAAGTATCCAAGTGCTGTATACCCGTGTCGGAAGGATGGAGTTGTGTTGGACATGTGACATGGAGCCACAGTAAAGTGTCGAAGTATCATAGCTTATGAAGTTATGAGTTATATGCCCTTAGCTTTTTTTGCTCAGTATTTATGGCCTCACATCCATATTACTTGAAATCTAATTAGCCTGCTGCTTATTATGGTTTGGCTATGCCTTCATATCTCTCCCCTAAATATGTAATCTATTGAGATGTTTGATTCAATTCTGTTATCAGGTTAGTGGAATGCCAACTTTCTGCCTTCCTACACGAGATGGTGGGGTTGGGTTTGATTATCGTCTTCATATGGCTATTGCTGATAAGTGGATAGAGCTTCTCCAGTAAGTCCTCTTCAATCTTATCCGCTCCTTGAGAACCTTTTTGGGGAATATTTTAACGATAAAAAACCTGTAAATTGAATAAAATGGTAAGAACCAGATCAATGCCTCATCGGTGAAGAAGCTGGATTCTAAAATGATGTTCCAACCCCATGTTTATGTTCTTGTTAGCTTAATTTACTTGGTGGGTTTTGGTTCGTCATTGCTATATAATCCTTCTTAAACACATTTTTTATTCAGCTGGCATTCATCTTTGCCTCCACAATGAGTATTTCGAACGTAAGTCCGGATTTTCCTTCTGAAAAGGTGTAAAGTTTCTCTTTGTTGTCCTTGTTTGGTGACGACAGATTAAGAGACGAAGATTGGAAAATGGGTGATATTACTTTCACCCTGACAAACCGAAGGTGGGATGAGAAATGTATCTCTTACGCTGAAAGTCATGACCAAGCTCTTGTTGGAGATAAAACAATTGCGTTTTGGTTGATGGACAAGGTCAGATTAGTCATTTTCTTGTCACTAAGTTATGCCGACATAATATAACATTGGATATGCCAAATATCATCTATTTATCGCATCTCCCCTCCCCTCCCTTTTCCCCTATTTTTCTTTTCATTGTTTCATCTGGCATTCACGGTTTGAGGTTTCCCATTTTACCCACCCAACATGGTATTAAGACTTCTTGTAGTGATATCTGAAATACCAAGTTCAACAATTGGACTAGGAAGTGAACTACTTTATATGACCTTTGTGACTTTGTCTGATCACAAAAATCTCTTTTGTTATCACTTCATTTCTATTTCAGGATATGTATGATTTTATGGCTTTGGATAGACCATCTACTCCACGTGTAGATCGTGGAATTGCATTGCACAAAATGATCAGACTGATTACAATGGGATTGGGTGGAGAAGGATATTTAAATTTCATGGGAAACGAATTCGGACATCCTGGTAAAAACATACTGTTCTAAGTTCTAACCTTTGTATTTGTCTGATCCTGCAATTTTCTCTTTAGCTCCTAAATCACTGATTTTATTAACTGAAATAAATCAGAATGGATTGATTTTCCTCGATGCGATCAGCATCTTCCAACTGGTGAAATTATCCCTGGCAACAATAACAGCTTTGATAAATGTCGGCGCCGATTTGACTTGGTATGTTTTTAACCTACAGAATAAGCTTCATTCTTTGACAGCAACTTACAGTTTGTAGCTATGATACTTTTGAAATGGCCGTAAACTAAAAAAAAATATTGTGGACAGATTTTGCAATTACTTTGATTCCAAAATTGTGACGTCACTTTGTTTCTGATCTAACTGAATAGTTTATGAAGCATGATTAGCTTCGAGAGACTATCAGTGACGTTATCATTAAATTTCCCTCATATAGATCGAGCTGCCGTTTTCTGTTCGTCTCAAAGATTTCACGTTACACGTTTTTTTGTTCCCAGGCAGATGCAGACTACCTAAGATATAATGGTATGCAAGAATTCGATCGTGCAATGCAGCATGTTGAAGGAACATATGAGGTACGTTGTCCCGTGTTTTTGGAAATGATTTCCTC
>JAGPOY010000014.1:0-49330 GCA_018983105.1 Silene uniflora | reverse complement strand
ATATGTTTGAGAACTCTATCGACAAAGTTTGCAAAAGGCAAAACACGATCAGGAACATTGAGACCACAATATGAACAAGTAAATCATCTGTCAATAGTTCAAACAAATTTTCCATAGCTGCTTTTTGATGAATTTTGATATCAAGCACAAGTTTGGATGCTTTTTTATTCGAGATATATATTCGACCAACACAAAGACGGCACAAACACGATGAGACCGATTTCAATGGAAATACGATGAGTAAATAAGGATAATTTACTCATTAAAGAGTTAATTATCAATTACACCGACACTTAATCCATTTTTTTTCATTTACTCCCACGTCAATTTTTTTTAATTATTTACACCCAAATTAATTGCTCAGTTTATATTTTGCACCCAATACCGTTTTCAGGCCATATTTCCGTCAAATTTCAAATTTTTCCGGTAAAATAATATTTTTTTGACGATTATACCCTTCTTCTTCTTTCTTTCTTTCTTTCTTCTTCTTCTTCTTCTTCTTCTTCTTCTTTCCTTTCTTCTTTATCCTTCCTCAATCCTTTCTTCTTTATCCTTCTCTCTCTTTTCCCCCAATTTAATTTGAAGAATAAAAACCAACAAAAAAAACTCCCCACTTTTTTGTCCCACGATTCTGAATAGATGCATCTTTTTATCTTGTTTTTGCGGGAACTTGAACTCGAACTTCATTTCCTAATATGAACAATCTTCGATTATGACGGAAATTTGGTGGAATTTTTTGGCGGAAATGTTTGAGGAAAATATTGGGGAAAAATTAGGTTGAAGAGATGAAATAGGGGGAGTAACTTATAAGTGACACAAAACACAGAAGAAGAAGAAGAAAAAGAAGAAGAAGGAAGAAGAAGGATGAAGAAGAAGAAGAAGAAGAAGAAGAAGGAGAAAAAAAACAGTAATAAAGCGGGGGCAAAATCGTCACTTTATAAAAAAATTTGCCTGAAAATGGTGCTGGGTGCAAAATATAACCTGAGCTATTAACTTGGGTGTAATTTTAAAAAAAAAAATTGACGTGGAAGTAAATGAAAAAAAGTGGATTAAGCGTGGGTGTAATTGATAATTTACTCTAATAAATATTAGTGATCAACTGATCAAGGGAATTTAAGGAGTGGTGACGGTCTGACAGAAGGATAAAGGGTGGTCGGACAGTAGTACTCTAATGTACATTTAGTCTTGTGTAAAACGGGCATATCAAAAGAAAATCATGCCCATAATAACATAAAAGTAGTTATCAAAGAACCCATTTTACAACAGTAGTTGTGTTTGTGTAAGTCGTCTTGCATAAGTATTCATGTCCAATATAAGGTTAGTGTTTTGTTCTAGCTGAGTGTGTAACTATACGGAGTGTCAGAGTATCCGTTGTTGTTGTTGTTGTTGTTGTTGTTGTTGTTGTTGTTAGCATCATATCCTCATTTCCTTTTGTCTTAGTATTTAGGATGAAGACACGACTAGTCGAAAGATAGATTTGGATCAACTTATCGCGATTAACCCTAGGACAGTTACAGAGAAATATACTCTTATTAGAAAAGCAATATAGAATAGAAACCGTAAACAATGACCAATATTGAATGACTGACAATAATTTCTCATATATTTTGTGTGAGTGTAGGCATGTTTTAAAGTCCTGTGGAGCTGGGCTTCCAAAAAGTTTATGTCTGGAAGGTAACTATTCATTCTCCTCCATGTTTAGATATGTTATGATTTACGAATATAGAAGTCGAGCTCTGTGTCTATCTTCCCTTCTGTATTTGAGAGCGACATTCTGATTTTTTTGATGCAGTGAGAGCTCTGTGTCTTAGTATTACCTTTATCCTCATGTCTAACTTCCTTTCGTTGTTCTTTGTCGTCGATGGCGTTGTCTTTGGCCTAACATGATCTCCATCAATATAAACAATAATAGGTCAGAGTATACTCGTGAATTCTCTAAGAAATTAGGTGAAATTATGATGCAAATTACATCACCCGTCATCCATACTTTTACTATTGAATCACATTTCCTGTTTCGAAACGAGGTTTTCAACCCTTACATGGATTCTTTGTTCCGACAAATTTGTGACCGCAACATCCGTGAACTTAAGCAGTGACGGACCTAGGAATTTAGTTCTAGGGGGGCACAAAAAAAAATTTGACGCGCTATTTACGTCTAAGACAACATTTTTGTATTTTAAAGGTGTATTTTTTCTGATAGATATGTTTTTTCAAAAAACAATGTTTAAAAAAAAGGGTTTTAAACTCTGTTGTAGAATATATAAGAACACTATAGTACTTAATTTAACAAGAAATGTAAGTTTGTTTAATGGTTTAGAGCTTGGCAAGTCCATTGAAGGTCAAGGGTTCGAATCATATATCAAACAATTTTTTCAATACATATTTCATAGTGAGAATCGAACCCCTTATCTCCTACAAAGAATTCAAAACTTCAACCAACTATGCCATGATAACTTAATGTCTAATATAGATACTTATAAAAATTTATTTCCGAAACTTCATGGGGGGCACCTGCCCCCCCGGGCCCCCCCTTGGATCCGCCCCTGAACTTAAGTTAACAGGGTTTGTGAATTACTGTTATACGTTTACGCTTACATTACCGAGTTTAATATTCCAAACATCGTCGCTAGTATCAGTCGAGTTGGACTCGAGCTTACTTTGGCAGTTGCCTAAGGAAAGCGATTCGATTAATCTTCCCAATTTGAAGAACCTAAGCCTAGAATTTCGTTTTTGGCAGTGCAAGTGTATAGAAAAACTCTTCAAGGCTTGTCCAGCACTCGAAGAATTGTGTGTAACCGCGTGCGAATTTAATTGTAGATCTGGCTATTTTACGTGTTCAAATCAAAATTTAAGACGGTTGATTATGAACTTTGATCGAACCAGAGGAATGGATATTCGTATTGATACCCACAAATTAGAGTACTTGGCTTTCTTTTCTCCGGATTCCTGGACCCTTTGCTTCGAGGAGGAAGGAAAAAAACCGGTCATTGATAAGATTTAAGGGTGCGATTGCAAATGTTCAGGTTCTTTCAATGGATGTTTTTGCAGTGTATAACACTTCGACCGTGTTTTACAATGTAATTCAGCTTACATTAAACATGGATTTATCCCACAATATTCAAATTTTGTTGCGGTCAATGGAGTTGTGTCCTACACTAGATGCCTTGACCCTAAAATTTGGGTGGGCTATTGATAGAGACGACGAGCAGCAATTCATCCTGCCAAATCCCGATCATGCAAGCGCCTTACTACGAGGACTCAAGAGAATACAGATTGTTAAAGGCTGGTTCAGCGACTCGAAGCCTTCAAAAACGTTTTTAGAGCTCGTAGAATACTTATTAAGAAACGCGGTAAATTTAGAACACTTCCGGTTTAAGGTACGTGATGACGGGTATTATAACAAGCGAAATGCTGAGCACACACAGAGAAAGGAGCTGAACTTCTGCAAATTACTGTACCAGTGTCCTTTGGCTTCAATGAGATGCGATGTTGAATATGTAGGCAAGTTTTTCAAGATGTCTCGTAAAGCTGGCCCGAAAGTTATGGGAGCTAATGGCGAAGTTATCCCTTTCAATTGTATGCCATGGAACAGTTTTACATTCGAGGAAGAAGAATAGTGTCTTTTGCAGTTGTCTAAATACTTAATTGAGTTAATTTAGTTTGGAATGATATCTGTTAGCTCTTTGGCAATGTCGCCTTGGTCATCAAAGCGATTTTAGTTTTTTTCCATATTATTCATAGGCATACACTCATTTCTTGTAATAATAAATACGGAGTATGTTCTAAAAACGATTGCGAGACTTGTCAAGTTGTCAATTTGGGAAAACATTCTAGACTTCCTTTTCATCGTTCTTTATCGTCGACTACTGCTCCTTTTGATCGTTGTGCACTCTGATTTATGGATAACTAGATAGGAACCATTTGTAAACTGGGATTATATGTGAAGCTTATTACCACATTTATCAATGAGATTGAAGTAAATTATCTTAGGTCTAGATTAGATGACATATCGACATCAACATTATATGTCGTTTAAACTTCTCGATCAATACCCGTATCCTGAATCGTCCGTTCTTCCCTAGCAAACATTTACAGTTTCCATTATGTATGTCCAAGTGCATATGCTTGATATTACTATACAAGCCTACTATGTTAACTTGTTGAGTATGTGAGTGTGTTATCATGGAGAGCGTATTCCCTGTTCTATTTGGTGTTCACTCTTGTGTTCTATTATCCCTCAAGACAATAGGATAGGAGATGGGACACAAAACTGAAACATAAGATCTCAACTCGTTATTATAGTGTCATTCCTAATCGATTTCCTTATTACATGTTTCTGTTTGAAATTTAGGCAAGAAAATAGGAATCTTGGTGCTTAACTCCCACCAATCGGACACGTTTGCCAATTTGATCAAATGACTGCGAGTTTGTGATAAAGACAGCAATATTTATTTTGTATAATTTTCCCCAAAAAAAAATGGCTTGGCCATTTTTCGCACTTATGCTAGTAAACTATCTGTTGTTTTAGTATGCCATTTATTAAACACTTAAATTAGTTGATGGTTAAGTCAAACGTGCTAAGAGGATTGAATATGTTACAAGTTTCACAATATGTCGTTTACCAACAAGACAAACTTTTCGTTAGTCTTTAGACATCCTCCTTTTATTTCATTTACTATACTTAAACTTATTTTAAGTTCAAGACGAATATTAATGCCTTTAACATAAAAATTCGTGCTTATATGATTGACCCCTTCTAAATTTAATATTTCCATTCGTACCAATAATTATTTATTCAAATTCAACTGGTGTTTTGTAAGATGTATCTTAAGAATAAAACATGTTAAATAACACCACATTGACATATAGGACAAATCTTTTGCTAATCTCATTGTAAATTGTTTTTGTCTTATGTGTAATATTTGACTTCTCTTATGTTAAGAGTTAAGACGATATACCCGTCTTACACAAATTCTCTTTTGCAACGGGCATACACTACCCATATGGATAGAGATAAGACAAAAGCCGAATAGTACTTGACCTGTCGGGCCGTCAAGACCCGTCACAAATAAGACTTACTGCCCGTCTTAAATGAGAATTTGTGTTATTTTGGAGCCCATATTACCTCATGCATATGCAAAACCACATGCCCAATAAATCTCACATTTAATTCCTGTACAAACCTATAAGAATCCTCCAATACCTCCCCTAGTCCCCTCCAAATTTCCTCCCCAAAAAATAATCAGAACTCGTTCAAAAAAGTCGGCCCTTTTCCCTGTCGCACCACCATTATTATAAACACAAAGGAATCCAATTCTTGCCATAATTCCAATAATTTGGTGAAGTGGGTATTCAATTCAATGGTGAAAAGAGATGAAGAAGAAGGAGGGATGTTGATGTCCATTAATGGAGTTGTAGAAAAGATGCCTCTTTTTACTAAGGAACTTATTGCTGGTGGTGTTGCTGGTGGCGTTGCTAAAACTGCTGTCGCTCCGCTTGAGCGCATCAAGATCCTTTTTCAGGTTAATCATTACGAGTTGATTTTGAATTTATCAATTTTTGTCAATGTCAATTCTACTATCCAGTATTTATTTTATTTAATTCTATATTTTATAGTTTTTTATTTGGCGAAATCCCCTTGCCTCGCAATTTGCAGGAGCCCTTGAGGCACCGCGGTAATGTTGTTTGATTTGTTCTTGAGTTGGAGATCATATTATGATGAATTGATGATCATGAATTGGTTTATGTAAAAGTTGCATTGAGAAAGTTGTTACTCCCTCCCATACTCGGATACGCCTCGTAAAAGAATAAAAACGTAAACAAGTAGTTGAATGAATGACAAGGAGTACTTGATAAGTTGATATATGAACCATTTTACAATTGAGTTGTGAAATTGTATGGTTTCGTTTAATTGAAGAATTTGGAGTTCAACAAGTTATTTTGTGAATAAGGTGGAGTTAAAGGGTGTTCGAGATTTGCATAATTAGCGATTAATGGAGAATATGTGGGTGTTTTTGAGATTAGGATTGGTTGGTGTAGTTCAGATTTTGATCTAAGGATGTATTGAGCTCCAGCTACTTCAACTTAAATAAAATTATACCAAGTAACCTATTAGCTCATATTAGCTAGGGTAATTAGGAGATATATCTAGGCTTCAATTGGATACAGAAGTAGGGCAAAAGGGGAGAGGAGGGAAATGGAGCCTTGTTAGTATGTAGACTTATATCTAGGCTTTGAAGGAAACTGTTTCCGTTCCTTTCCCTCTAAATATCTCATCCCAACAAAGGACTAAGCATGTCGAGAATGAAAATTTTGATATACTAGAAAGGATAGTTAGTAGACAGTCTGTTTGAGGACTTTACTTAGGGAAGTAGTCACAGTGTGCTGTTGATTGGCCTCATTGGCTTTTCAAAAGGGAAGTGTGCTGTTTGACCGGAAGGAAGGGCTCGGTCTCTATAAAGCTCAATTTCCCTCAAAGTTCTCTTCATGAAGTGTAAAAACGGAAATCCAGTAGAACTGAAGTTTTCAGCTAAGCTTAGCATTATATTGGCTAGACACGATTGACATTCACCCTACCTTCACAAAATATTACTCAACCTTGTGGAACAAAAGAGGCAAGTGAGTTCATTTTTGTACTTCCAAGTTCCATCTTTGCTGCCCGCTTCTTTATCTTTGATATGTTATGTTGTTGGTTCTTTTATCCTAGCCATCCTTTTCCTGAGAATTTCTGAATGTTAACTTTTCTAAGTTTGTAATGTCTTTTATAAATGGAAAAATATTGGTGGGCAATAAATATTTTACTTAAATCGCTGAGGGAATCGAAGTAATGGATTTATGTGCTGCTTGTCATTGGCCGTTGGCTAGTTAGAAGCCTAAACCATTTTGCTGTTAAGTATCACTCAACCCAATATTGGCAGGTCTATGGCGGTTAAACAGCTACCAATTTTCTCTCTTTTTTTCGTTTGCAGACAAGACAGACAGAATTCAGAAGTATAGGGTTATTTGGATCTTTCTCTAAGATAGGTAGAACAGAGGGTGCACTTGGTTTCTACAGGTGCATATTCTGATTTACATTTTAAATTTTTAATCTTTAGAGTTGTTGTTATTAGAGCAATATGTTGGTTCTTTCTTGGTGTGCTAATGATGCTTATCAACTTCATGGATCTCAGAGGTAATGGGGCTAGTGTTGCGCGGATTGTTCCATATGCGGCTCTGCACTACATGGCATATGAGCAATACAGACGATGGATTATTCTTGCTTATCCTAATGTATGGAAAGGCCCCGTGCTTGATCTTATGGCAGGATCATTTGCTGGTGGAACTGCTGTTCTTTTTACATATCCTCTTGATTTAGTACGCACAAAGCTGGCTTACCAGGTAAGCCCTTGAAAAATTTTCTTCACTGGTACCTTGAAAGCAATTTTAATTGAGCCAAAGCCTCATTGTTTTGGCTTTGGAAATATGATGAGATAAAGCAAAACAACTAACTAAACTATCATGAGTTACTTCCTCTTTGATGATTTAAAAGACGTACAAAATTGCATACAAATGAAGAACTTGTTTTGTTAACTTCATTTTCTCACCCTTCATTCCGTACCCTCCCTTCACTTTCTCTTGCTTTATTAGTCACAGGAAAGGTAAAACGTATAACAGTTAGCCCATTAATTACCTTTTTCTTTGCATGGGGGAGAGAAAAGTTTGGTAAGACGACGCTCTAAAGTGAGCAACCAGTACATGTACAGGAAGAATGACTTGTATTCCTGAGATAATTTTTTTTTTTTAAATGATTAAATAAAAAAAAACAGAGAGATTAGTAATCAGTGAGTCAATTCTTGACCCAATATTTTTATGGGTTACTCGGAAATAATCACTTTGTGTTTTTATCACTATGTTAATTTTGCTCCATCTGAGTTCTGAGTTCTGACTCCCCGGCCTTACCTATTAATCTGCTATAGGCAGGAGTCCTTGAGGCTGTGAGGTGGTCTTGTTTGTAGTTTATCAAAAATTTCTCGTTGGCACCTCGTTTCATCAATATGTTACACTGCTACAGTTTCCTAAGCTCTCTCCTTGAATGAAAATGTCTAAAACTTGTCTCATAGTTGCTAAAATTTGGCATGCATCTATAGTACAGGTCGTTGGATCTTCAAAATCAAATGTCAAAGGACTAGTTAACCATGAACAAGTATATAAAGGAATTCTTGATTGCTTTTCCAAGACACGCAAAGAAGCTGGTTTGAGAGGTCTTTACCGGGGAGTAGGTGTGCTGCTTGCTTAAAATTGACAATACACTTACCGAGGTCCCATATTGTGGTCTTACATAACAAGTTATATTTTTCCAGCACCATCACTTTATGGAATATTCCCATATGCGGGTTTGAAATTTTACTTTTACGAAGAGATGAAGACTCATGTTCCCGAGGATCACAAAAATGATATCACAGTGAAACTGGTGTGCGGTTCTGTCGCTGGATTGTTGGGCCAAACCTTCACATATCCTCTTGATGTTGTAAGACGGCAAATGCAGGTAGTTTATCCCAAAGTCCAGAACCTTTTGTATGCTATGTGCATTGAATAATATCCTTGTTAGGCTGCAAAACTTCCAATTTTCATGAAAACCAAAGAGTCGTAAATCTTGTGCTTTGTAATATGATGGAGCAATGCAAATGGCTCACCAAACTCTCTATGCTTTTTGTATAATGACGTAGACTATCGGTCTTATGACATGATTTTTATTATGAGTCATTTGGAAACACAGTCTTTATGTGTGTTTATAATCCGGGGCGAGGCTTTGTTCATTTTGACCCCTTGCCCTTTGAGACACTAGGGTAATGTTGTTAGTTTGAAAAATCCATTTGCTGAAAGCTTAATTTATGTGGCACAGGTCGAGCGGGTTTATAAAGTTGGTAATGAGAAAGGAACGTTGCAAATACTTATGATGATAGCTCGAGAGCAAGGATGGAAACAGTTGTTCTCTGGACTTAGTTTGAACTACTTGAAGGTATTAACAGACATTCCTTTTGACGGGTTAAGTATAGAGAGGCCATAATGGCAATAGTCAATAACACTCTTCCAAGGGTAAATGAACAATGACTTAAGTACCCTTGCAATTCCTCATTGTGAAAATAAACATGGGAAAATCTTTTACCCATTTTGGTAATGCACTTATAATTTGCTTGAAAGAGTGTATATATATAGGCCTTGCCTCTATGGTCGTCCTAAATATATTCAGGCAAAAAGTAAATGTAGCTGATATTTATCGGTTTTGTGTGTTGTGATTCAGGTTGTTCCCTCAGTAGCAATTGGGTTTACTGTCTATGACACCATGAAAGCATACCTCCAAGTTCCCTCGCGAGATGCAGCTATGAGCGGTGCTTCTTCTGGTACCACACATCACGAGACATCAACCTTGCACTAGTAAAACCCGTTTAATTTGCTGAGGTTAGTTGCAGTAGAGTGGGAGTACAGCGTGAATAATTGTTACAGTCGTATGTAGATGCCAACATATATTATGTTGCTCAGTGTCACAATCTGTCCATTATTCCGGATCGTGAGTGACACTTAGCCATTTACATTGTACATCATTGCTACTTGTATGTTGTATCTATTATTTCCAATTATTCACATTGATCTGAATGATTGGTAGCAGTGAAATCCATGTTAAAAGGATTTATTGGTCAGCGCAATGAAGTAAAAATTTGACATTTGCGGAGTTTTCACTCATGATCTTATTTTTATCACAAATAATTAGAAATGTTCTCCCGGTCTGCTGCGTGTACTTGCGACCATTAGCATCCATTTTCCTCTGTTCTGTGATTAATGTGACTGTATATTTGTAACTTTGTAATCCTCCGTAAGTATTTTTACTGCTGTTCTGCTCAAACAACGCTTTTACTACCTTGATGTTCTTGTTTTCCCCATTTCCTCGTCCCTGAATGCAGGGCAATGGACTAACGATTAGAAGCCATGGTACTAGATATCAGCCTGACTATGTCTTCTTTTATGTAAAGGGCTTCCGAGCATAGCCTAGACTGAAGTGACTGGTATTTGATCTATGCAACCAAAACCTGTCCGATAATTTTTTTCATGGTATAATTTTGCAAAATCTCTTATTTTCATATTCAGTACGGAGTAGAACACAATACTAATCTTGCCAAATAACACATTCATTTGAAAATTTCCGAGTCTCTCAAAGTTATACTAGAAAGATATCTAGTTTCGGAGTAAGCAGTAAAAGATCTCTCAAATTAGTAAAACCACAAGAGTGAAACTTGTGATTATACATAAGAAAATAAGTCTAAACCTCTGCCTATGAAATTATTAATTAGCAAGTAAGGTTATCCCCTGGGGAAACACCAAGCTGATCACAGTACTGCTTAAAGAATCCGACCCGAGAGTTAACTTGGGCAGTATTCCCTCCATTACACTCACCCCCATTAATGGCTTTAATGGTTGCTCCGAACCCTTGACCAGAGATAATGAGAGAGTGGACATTGTCCATCCAATACCAGAAAGCGGTTCTGAATGCTATAACCACGTCCTGAGCCACTGTCTCGGGTGAGTTCAGCCCATCGAACCCAATGCTTTGTCCTGCTGGTCCGTAGTTGAAGTTCCAGGATATTTGGATCGGACCCCGACCGTAGTATTTTTCATTCGGGTTGCATTGCCATTCTGTATTTGTTTTGTCACAGTAGTCTCTTGTGGCTCCATTGATCTCCTCTATGTAGCAAAAATCTGTAATAAGCGGTTTTACGGGTTAGTTAACATTTTATTTGGTCCTTCAATACATTCTAAACTTTATGTGCATTCCTGGTTTACTTAGGATGAAAATTGTTTCGAGAATTGGGTCGACTATGACTTCAGGCTTAGTACACCAAAAATTGTATGTAATAATAACAAAATTAGCACTTACATCCAGTTTCATGAGTCAAATGAGCAAAAAAGGCGGCAATTTCGCGCTTAGAATCATCAACCGATCCAACAGTTCCAAACTTAGGATAATAACTGAGAGCATCCAAGAAAGCAGACCTACTGTAAAAGCTTTTACCAGCACAACTAGCATCTGCCTGACCGATAATCCCATTAAAGAAACTGTCCGTTACAATAGCAGGCACCGAGACATTATTAGGCCGGGTAGTAGTCGAATAACACGGACCTGATTGGCACCCGTCACCACAGTAATCTGTTGTAGTCCCACAGTAACCCCATTTGCTGCAACATAAACTGGTTCCACACCCGCAGTTTTGGGCTCGAACGAGGGTGGTTTGGATGCAAACCAAGGTTAGGATTACGGCGAAAATAGGTGGGAGTAAAGTGGGTTTGATCATGGTTTATTTGGGGGTGGAGAATTGGGTGAGAAATGTGGATGGGATGAGAATGAGAAGGTGATGATGGGCAATTGGGTTTTATAAGTGGAAGAATGGAGGGAAATGTTCAAAGAAGTCAACTTTGGAATGCTGTTTGTTAGACTGTTGGTGTGTGTATATGATGATTATTCTACTTTCTAAGCCGCATTATGGAGGGTCAAATATAACACAAATATAATATATTTGAGTCACTAAAAATTCAATTTATAAATAATTTATCAGGACAAGTGAGGAGTGTATTAGGTTTAAAATTCGAAGGGTGAACTAGGTGTGTCAGGTCTTAAAAGATGATCATAGATTTGAAATGTATGGATAATATGAGTACGAATTGTCAAGTCTATTGAATAGGTAAACAATGGAAAATACGAGGGTTTCAAAGGATTAAGCGGATAGAAACTATGCATCAAGCATGTTATACCTACTATAGGACTAATACACAAAATATGTGGATGTGAGAAGAAATTCATGAGCAACCTTATTCAAACTGAGTTCACATTGTCTACATAATCTCACACTTAAATTGTGACGAAGCATAACTCAATGTTGTTTGAGTAATACGGTAAGTAATACGGTAATAAAGAATATGACACCTAATTAAACATGTGCTCCAATGAATATGTTCCTCTAGGATGCAAATAACTTGAGAAAAAAAATTACATGTATCGTTCATTTCGGTCATTCAAATAAGTAATGACAATGTACCGTAAAAATACAAAGCAGTTGCAACAAAAGCCTCGGTTCCGAAATACTTCGGGGTTAACTAACATCAAAAATGAGATAGAATTATAGAATTGTCCTCTTTAAATAAAACTATCGAACCCCCTAGCGATTTGTGTTTTCTCATATGTATTGCAAAATTAATTGTAGTATCCCTATGGGATGGAGTATAGATTATGAATGCTATACACATCCCTGTTAAATGCTTCTTGGCATAGAATTTACCACACTAATGAGCAATAACTAAAACTATAATAAATTCAGGACATCATCTCAATTCTCAAACTCCTGCATCTTGCACTTCTTCCGTTGGATATGGACGACTATTCAAGCTTAGCATCGAACCATTTGTATCAACTCGCAATCCCTTTATGCTCCTCACATTTTCCATTTAGAAGGTCAAGTTATTCTCTCACAATCTCACCCCAATTTCAACCTTGTGACATGATGGAACTTTAGGGACTAATACTTGGTGTTATATCATAAACTATCAACCTTGTGGTTTTAGACCATTTTCATGAAGATAAGCTAACTAGATCATCGACATTTAACTCTTAATTTCATTTTATATATCTGTATATTGACTCACTTGTCTATTCCACTTAGAAAGTTACCACTTAGGCCACCAACTTAGTTGTTTTCCACTTTCTCGTTCCCGATTTCCCAATCATTTTCTATGTCGATCATTTACCCTATAAAGAGGTAAACATTCAATACAGTTTTATGAACTACATAGTAAATATCTACGTGATTCATAAAAACTCTATTATAAACTACTGGTCACTGAGTCAAGTTATAAATATATATTTTATCTTGATTTAATTGATGATTTTATGTACAAACAATTTAGAGCTATATTTATTTTAGTTTTAAGGTTAAAAAATTAAGATGAAAATCAAATTGGTTTTATTTGGATCATATTATTAAGCCAATTTTGTTAACAAGGTCAAAATCAGGATGAGTTAATATCAGGGTCACGCGTCGGATCAGGCCTGGTTGAAACAAGCAAGGTTGTTTTCAGTACGCGTCGGATCAGGCCTGGTTGAAACAAGCAAGGTTGTTTTCAGTTTAATGTCGGGACTGATCGAATCCGTTTCAGTTCACCCAATTTTCACGATTTATTGACTAGAATTCTAGGTAGTTCGAATCGAGTTCCTCAGATCGGGTCAACTTTTGACACTTTTCTCTAATCATTTGTTTACTCTCTCCATCCCGACCATTTGTTTACCTATTCCATTTGAGGTGTCTCAATTAATTGATACCTTTCTATTCTAGGAATGTCTTTGATGAACAATTTATTAATCATCCACACTCAATTCAACTTGTCATTTAATAATTGGTCTTCTCATCTTTCCTTGATTTTTGTGCCAAAACCAAAGGTAAATAAATGATCGAAACGGAGCCACTACACCTTACACGGCTACACATACACTCCTCTTAATTCGTCATTTGTTAATCTTGTTACTTATATACCCTTGCCCAAGAGTAAACTCATCAAAATCAAAAATGGCGATGAAGGCGGCGGCGGTGTTACTACGGCGAACAACCAACCTCCACCACCGCGCCCTGTCAACCGGCGCAGCGGAAAAACCGTATCACCACTGCGAGCTTGACAAGGATCACGTCTATGTCAAACCCACCCCCTTCATCGGCTCCTTCGGAAAATACGACACCCCTAAAAACCCTAAAGAAGCCTACCGCAAGCTCGCGCTTCTTCGCCGCGATTACGATAATCAGGTTAAGGTCCTCCGAACGCAGTTCATTGAGGAATTGGAAGTGAAACGAGTGGAGAAAGCTCGAAAAGACGAAGCTCGTAAAGCTGAGCTTCAGAGACAGAAAATTGAGCGCAGGAAACTCAAGGGTGCTGCTACTGCTGTTCGTGCTGCCGAGCGCAAGGCTATTGAGGACGACTTGCGCGTTACTCTGGTATTCCTTTGATCTAATCTCGTATTTCCGTCATTTGTTTACCTATTTAATTGTCATATGAATGGTAATGCGTATTCCTTTGATTTAGTCTCCTGTTTCCGTCATTTGTTTACCTATTCTATTCTCATATGAATGGTAATGCGTATTCCTTTGATTTAATCTCCTGTTTCCGTCATTTGTTTACCTATTGAATTGTGATAATTTCTACGGTCAATGGTCTGATAATGCGTATTCCTTTGATATGCTCAATGCTCAATTATGAATGGTAATGCGGAACTGAATGAGACTGACTCCCCTTACCCTGCTGATTGGAGAGCCCTTGAGGGATTAGGGTACTTTTTGGGTTCTGTTGTTTCTTGTTTAGAGGAGAAAAAATGGATCATTCATTTTGGGTTCCTTCGAAATCAGTACAAATAAAAAGCAAATAGTCTAGGTTGAAGATCAAATACTCCTTTTATTTTACTCCCTCCGTCCCGGTCATTTGTTTACCTTCGGTTTTGGAACAAATGACTGGGACGAATGGAGTACTTAATTAGACAATTTGTTATTTTTATTAGGCGATGAGGGTTTTGGAAAATGGGGTTAATGGATGAAGTAGGGAGAGTGTAAGATGAATGATGAGTATATTAGTTTATCCGATAAGATATTGTTATGAAGTGATGTTGACTGCGAGTAACTATGAGGTTGGCATTTTCTAGCTTGAAGATCTTACGGAGTTCTTTTAAATTCGGACGAGAAATTAAAAATTTATCTTTTCATAGGATTAGCATAGTTGGCCGCAGTCAGGATTAGCAATTTCATTGAGAAGCTTTCTAGGACACTATATCGCTTGTACTATTAGAATGTATTTTGTCTATAAAAGGAGAGTTTGCGGCATTGGGCCAATGTTTTTGTTGTACTAGTTGTTGAACCGCGCGCTAACCCCAATTTGGCAATATTCTTTGATAGCGGCGATTTAGGTAATTGAGCGTACTTATTTGCCATGTGTGAATTCATTCTAACATGTATTAGCTCATGTTCTAGTATTGTAAATTATGGCGGAATTCTGGGAATTATGTACCAAAGCACATAATAATTCACTAATTTACAGTGAAGCATTTTCATGTTTCACATTGAAATTACCTTCAACCAGTGATTTAATATTTTGAATTTTGATATGTGGTATAACTGCATTACTTTTTACTTATGCTGAGTAAGGTGTCTGCAGTTCAGCTCATTCATATGTGGTATCAGGTATGAGATTGTCTTTACAAAACATAGTACACTCATTTTGGTGATTGCTAATTTTAGCAGATGAACTCCATATCATTATACCCACGATATGTCTATAAGTATCTATAACTAACTTTTCACATCATAAAACGAAAAAACAAAACAGAAGCTTGATCAGAAATAAGCACGGATTTGAATTGTAAATGATTTTACTTTAAACGTACATAAGGCAGATGTTAAACTGCTCAACATTCCCCTCATAAATGCGTCCCCTGCAGCTGTGACCACCTCTATCTCGGAGATTATCATAAATCATGTTACGCTCACAACAATGATTGTCGCACTTTATATCCTCAATTTCGAATTTCATAACCCTAGAACAGATAATGCGATCTATTGCATTGATGAAGAACCTCATCCCTTCAAAAGAAATTTTTTAAAATGCAGGTCAGTTCACATGTTTACGCACACCGTCTGTTGAACGGATTTCTATGACAATAGGCTCAAATAAACCCCCTAACCCAGTAACCATTGCCAGAAACTATGGAATTCAATGTAATTTACATTCAAAAATTCTGAAACTTCAGAGCACATAATAATGCATGTTCAAGCCATTAGACCTTGATTAAGTTCTAGATGTGACAAAAGGGTTAAAGTTTTCTGAGTTCCAAACAATTCTGAGCTATAGTTGAATATTTAATAATCGCTCAAGGAATACCAAAAACAGAAAATTAATTCATGTAGATTATGGCCTCTAACTGTTAACTATAGATGACATGCTCCAGCCTCCAGCACATTTTTAGCCAACCTCAAAAATTCTTCATGGATTGAAATCATCAGACTTGGTGTGTATTATAAAGTCCAAACTCAAAAATCAAATACAATTGAAGCCATAGAAAAGAAGTGAGCTTACTTCTGTCGTGAACACATACCTCATACAACCTAAACAGCTAAACCTGTCGCTGCAAGAAACTAAAATAATTACAACCACGGGACATCGCAAAAACATACTCAACTAGACCTGCGATTATGCAGAACAAAGTCTCTTATTGTGCATGAGTTTAGTCATGATCTTGATCCTTTGGGGGATTGAGTTCCTTGCCTTGTATAGTTGTATGTAAGGAAAACATTGTTAATGACCTTAGGAACAACTTTCATCTGCAACTCCCGTTTCAGATGTAATTTCTGAAATGGTTTTCGGATTAATGCTAGCTGAATTGGCTATCATCTTAAAGCCGTATCACACAAAATTTATTCTAGATTATGAGATATGCATCATGCATGGTTTTGAGCTAAGACGCCTATGAGGTAATTTCTGCGGAGTCATTTTTTATCTGCAGAATATTCAGTCTGCTCAGCTGGCTTAATAAAATTAATGCGATTGCCTTCACTACCTACTGCAATAGCTTAGATTGGTTGCACACCTTTGTTGTTGCTGCAAAGGACATATGTACACAAACCTTCAAATAGAGGTGGTAAATTCTGAGAGGCCATCGAGTAGACTCATGCTGGATGTTAACTTTGTTGTTGTTATTCTTACATGCTATATTTGTGGACTTGCTGACTTTGACTTGTATTTGTTTTCCATGATCATCTTCAAAGTGTTTATTATTAAGCATAGAGTAATTTTGTTCTTCCTGGTGAATTTAAAGTGTGGGCTATTTCTTCAGGGGCATCGGTTGTATAGGTTCTCTATGACATTAAAAACAGCAAAAGTTGCTGATATTTTCTCTCAAGAGAATGAATGATTGTGGATTTTGATATACCTAACCATTTAACGTTATTAAGTAAATACTTTAGACTTTAGAGTTCGAGTATGTGAGATTATTTTTCTTCAGGGGGATAGGTTTGTTAATTGGGAGTTTGTAGCATTGTTTGCCACCAATAAAAAGTAAAACACATCATTTTAAGTGGGATTAGAGACAAAGTGAACAATGTAATTTTGTACGTTTTGAGGAAAGTTTGGCTTTATGTTCAATTTGAGCGGTTCCTTTGGATCACATAGGGATTATTCAAATTCTATTGGGAAATGATCTAAGGTTTTGGTGCCTTTGAGGATTGCCCTTTTTTCTAATGTTTACATTAATAATATAACATAGGACATTCACAACAGAGATAAAAAAATAGCTGAAATACAAATTTTCAACAATCAAACAAACCGAACCCTTCTTAAAACAAAGATTACTAGTAAGGTGTGATATTTTTCAGCATTCTCTCCTTTGTATCATCGTTTATTCATGTCCTTGTCTGCTAGGGATCTTTGGATCTTAGTTTTAGAAATGATGAATTTTGTCCGATATGCATTTTGACTTATTGTAGTCGTAAACCGGACGTCAAATGTACCACCATATAAAGATTCCCCTCCAGCATACTCATAAAAAATATTCTTGAACCTCCATCTGCAAAGATGAAACCCAGCAATATATTCGAGTTAATGTTAGTTGATTCCAAATCAATTATGCTATATTGAGTACGCAGCATAGATACAACAACGTCAAAATCTTGTTCCCAAAGTGATTTGGGTCCGCTAACATGAATCATCCTTCGAAACCCTCAACGACCACTTGCATAAATGAAACGAAATCAGAAGAAAATGAAAAATAAATGAAAATGTGAAGTGTGTAGAAAAGTCAAGCAACTCAAAGAAAAAAATAACAAATGTTGAGACTTGAGAATGATAAAAGACGACTAAAGTGAAAAGGTTTTAAAAGTCTGAAAAGGAACCCAAGTAAATATTAAAAAATTATAATGCAGAAATTAAAAATAGCAAATGAGTGTAAAAAATGGACATATTAGTTGAAAACATGATCCATCTAATTCAAAGTACTAAATTGTGACTTCCTCAAGTTTCCGTCCAAAATTCATGAAAATAACTCACCTTACGAGAATGTTAAAATAGCACTCAGACGACAAGATCATGTTTAGAAAAATCTCAAACATTGGCACTATTATAGATTTATAGATAATTTGGATTGCTTTCTTTTGTTGAATACTTTATGATGACCGGTCACCTTAGTCTACCTCAAACTATTTTGGGCCTACATATTTCTTCTTGCTTCTTGCTGCTCTCTGTCTGTCAGGGGATGCATACGTTAGTTTTGACTTAGCCTGCGGCTTTAATACTGGCATAGGACACTTTCGTTGGATGAACCATCTTAGCCTTCTGATCTAGGGAAACCATGATACTTCCTTTTACTGTCTTCTAGTAGTTTGTATGGCATCTGATCGTGTCTGTCTGTTATAAAAATTAAAAACCCAATTAAATGCACATATATATTGGAACTGGGACTGGATTGCTGTGTTGTTTTTTCTTTTCCAAGCATCATTACCTATTGAGTTATTTTTGTAAATTCTGCTTCCATGGTGGTTGATTATGTCCCGGATCTTATTAAAAAAATGAAATCATGCAGGCGAAAGAAAAAGCGGAGAAGCTCAAATATTGGAGAAAGAGGCAAAATACAATAGAACAGAAAAAGACGGAAAAAAGAGAGCTTATTTGCCAGCAAAGTGCCCAGTGGATTTCTGAAGAAAAGTTGGAGAAAAGAATACTGGAAGCGGTCATGGATTCTAAACTTTTTTAAAGTACAAGAACTAATTTTGGTTTGGCAGCTGCTTTAATTTCACTTTGTTTTCTTATTTACTTTCGACAGTTTCGTACTATAAAATTTTCAACAAGTTCACAGTATTAGACTGTTGGGCTTTCTCGCTTTTATTAACATTCCCCCAAATTGTTGTTTGGATCAATGTCTTGTTATGGAATGCATCTCCATGACATTTAGTTATTACATTGTATTGTATAATAAAAATGTTGGATGATCTCGGGTTTGAACTAAAGTCCATAAGTTTTATGGCTGTTGGGACACTCATACAGTCATACTCCTTGGTTTCCCGAGTTTAAAAAGCCAAGTGTTGCGAATATGATTTGATGTTTTGGGCTAGTTTTTTGCATGCACTATCAACGTTTTACCTGGTCTTTTATATGAGGCACACGTTTTTTTTATTGGAAGGTTTGAGCGAAGGTTGGAAGAGGAATCTTAACAGGGAGAGGGGAAGCTTAATTTTCGGTGATTCATATCCTAGTGCCATAATTTAGGGAACGGAGAGAGGGAGAGACGGAGAATTGGAATGTTAATGATGGGGATATCGAGGTAACAAGGTTGGGTAGATTGGGGTTTAGGGATGTAGGACAAGCGAAGAAGGATGACAATAATTCAGGGGGACCGTTAAGATTGTAATTGTGACGTGACCTATGAATGGTTCGAGCCTGAGGGGTCTATGCCTTGGTGGTCGCTGGGTACTTTACCTACTATAGGACTAATACACTAAATATGTGAATGTGAGAAGATACTCATGAGCAACCTTATTCCAACCGAGTTTACAGTTAGCTACATAATCTTACACTTAAATTGTGACGAGGCATTTGAGTAATACTATAACAAAGCGTATGACACCTGATTAAACAGGTGCTCGGATGAATATGTTCCTCTATTGATTCAAATAATTTGAAAAAAAATACATACTCCATCTTTCCACTGAGTCATTCATATAACAATGTACTGTAAAAATACGAAGTACAAAGCAGCTGCAACAACATATCTTCTTCCTCTGATGCAAATAACTTCAAAAAAAGTACATATAATCTTTCATTTGAGTCATTCAAATGACAATGTAATGCAAAAATACAAAGCCGCAACAACAACAATAACAACAACAAAGCCTCAGTCCTGGAATGATCCAGGGTTAACTGACATGAACTGTCAGATAGAATTGTCTGTCTCTAAATTAGATTCTCGAACCGCCTTTCGAGTTTCTCCTATGTATTGCAGAAATAACTGTAGTTTCCCTGTGGGGTCTAAATTATGAATTAAATTATGAATGCTATACTTCCCTGTTAAATGAATGATTCTTGGCAAAGAATTTACCACACTCGAGCAATAACTTAGCCATAAATAAAATCAGGGATCATCTGAAAACCCATGTACTTACTGCATCTTGCACTTCTTAGTATGGTTGCCTTCTTCAGCGCAAATAGCTGAAATTTGACAAGGATGACTCTACTCAAGCTTAGCATTGAACCATTTGGTTCTCGCTGATAGCTTAGAAGAAACACAAGCATCAACTCGCATTCCTTTATGCTCCTCACATCTCTTCCTTCCTTTCACGGGTATTCTTGTACAACATTTCCCATCACCTAAAGGAACTCCACAGCAATCTACTAGGCCGGGATTTGAGAGAGTAACCGTGATTAGAGATTTATGGGTTGAATCCTTAGACACAGCTTGATTAACTCTCATCCCTTTGTGCTCCATGCACCTTTTCCTGCCTGGCAAAGGTGACTTTTCACAATGTGATCCTTCACGTAGTTTTACACCGCAAATGACGTTGTTTATCACATTAGATGGGCAGTTTTCTTGTTCTAAACCATTAGTGCCCAAATCCTTTGTCATGGGTTTACAGGTCAATTTCATGCCTTTATGATCAGCACACCTCTTTCGCCCTTCAACGGGTGATTTAATACAAATTTTCCCATTACTTGAAGTCATGCCACAAATGACAGTTTCATTGAAGCCCTGGACTATTGTTTCAGGGTCAGGAACAACTGACCTAGGTCGAGAACGAGAGAACTTAAAAACTCGGTCAAAAAGGCCTAATTTCTCCTCATAAATAGGAGTATCATGATTAGGCTTGTTGTCCAAGGAAAGCTTCTCTGCTTTGATTGGAATGCCCACCTTTTGATCACTCAGAGTTTGTAACATCTTCCAGATCTTAGGAATGTTACGGGATTTGGTTGAGATCATGTCTATTTTGTTTAGAATATCATCTGGACGCCGTGAACCATTTCCAAGTTTGTTCCATGCATAGTCGAATTTTTCAAGAAGCTCAGCTTCTGTCCTTTCAGCTTCACTTTTGCTCTTCATCTGTTTCACATTCAAATTAAAATTAGCCAGCAGGAAAGTATTATCAAAAGCAATGTGAACTTGCCATTTGTTTCTATTTTGGTTTTGTAAAATTAATATGCTGCCTAAATTTCAAGACTAAAATTATATTGGAAGATGGAAGTTAACTGAACTCCTTTGAATCATCTCAGTTGACCACTTGACCTCATTTCATATGGGTAAGACTGCGTACATCCAACCCGGCTACCCCTTACTGCCTTGCAAGAGCCATTAAGGAGTTGGAGTAATGTCGGTGTTGTTTGAGTCATCTCAGACTCCGTGAAGCAAAGTAGACATGACCTTCACTATACTTCTCAATGCATCATACACATCTACTCATTTGTGAAAGGATCTGTCACCAAGCCTAAAAAAGAGGCGAGTCTAAATTCTTTCAAGGCTCGGGGTTCCGTCTAACATTTACGTATAAGGAGTGAATAAAATCTAAGGTGAAAGATATGCTACTAATATAATTCTCTTACTTCAAACTAACAATCTTGTTTAGATTATATAATAATTGGTTTATTGATTGAATTTGTTTATCAAGCTCAGCAAGCTGCTTATTGCCTTACACTTGATGCAATAATAGTTTCTGGAACGAAAGCTTGTAAATCAAATTTTAGGGATGGAATCGGTTTTTCTGTCTCTATAGATGCCTAACACTTAGAATCTTAAAAGCTCTCCCCAAATCTGTGATACTAACTCCAATATGTCATAAGGCCGTCTCATCCGAGTTATTATCTTACTATCTGAGTTTCACTTCAAACCTCTGTTACAAAATCTCTGAGCAAGTACTTTACTAAATGCAGCTTTTTTTCCAGAAAAGTACAGACACTTCAAAGGCTGAGTATTGCCTCTGAAGTTTAGTGCATTAAGTAAAGCAACAGGCTAGAAAGTGCAAGAATGAGGTGGATCATCAACCTTTTCCAAGAAAAAGAAACAATCTTTGGCATTCACTTTAGATTTGTGGAATCTTATTCTTCCTCGAGCTAATTTCTTCAATCTTTATGACTTTATCCAAGAATTACTTTGCCTACTTTATGATTTTCTCTACAGAAAAGTACATAGCTCCCACGAGGCCACGATCCGTTCATAAGGACCCATTTCTAATCCCAAATTAACATAACATTATGATTTCTCTAAAAGTTTACATCAAAATAAGACTGTAACCTTCTCTTCCAAAACTAGGACCTTAAAACCAGAAATTGACAATCCAGATTTTGTGTCATGTTAGGACCTTAAAAGTATTGAGTTTACACACAGTACAACATATAATGGTTTTGCAGGTTACGTGTTCATGGCACACAATGACCGAGATCAGGCCATGCTAATCAATTCCATGATCAAGAGTTTCAAGACTAAAACTGACATACTTTATACTCCATATCATGCTTGTACTTAGAGTTTATTGAGTTTGGTGAACACCTAACCAATACATTGCAATTATCTTAAGTTCTCATAGATCTCGCCATCTAAAGGAAAGAAATCCAAATGATCCTATCTGAGTTCCCTAATCCATAAGAGGGCCACAATGACACTGAATGATCCAACTGTTAAATGAAATAGACTGTTCGTAGACTTACCCCTGCATCAGAGAAGAAGGGGGAGAATTTCATAATTCGCCAGTCTTAGAAAATCAGCGCATCTATGTCAGTCAGGAACGAAAAAAAGGGACAGCATCATAGACTGTGACAGGGTTTTCGGCAAGCTGTAGAAGACTAGTAGTAGCATTTTATTGAGATGCGTGGGATCTGAATATTGCTTGGTGACGCAGGAAGCGATGCCCTATTAGAACTAGAATGATAACCCCAAAGAATAGCAAGCCCTAACTGAAGAATTGAAAGATCAAGCACCAACCAGAAGGTTATTTTCGCCTAACAAAATTTTGGGCTACTTGTTTAACTCCTTACACGATTTGTATGTAGGCAGATCGAATAGCTAATTGATGTAATAGCTTAAATCCTCTTCTTTTCTAACCCCTTCTCTTTCTCATTTACCGCGGAAAGTTTCAGCAGACTAACTGTGATGTAACACAGTAGCCTGCTACTTCTTATTTCGCGTAAAAATGCTGAACCTCTACTTCAGCACAGTACATGATTCAATGCCAAAGCCAATCATTGATAATCCTGGATCTTAGTAAGTACTCCTATTTCATTCAATCAGCTCAATTGTTCGAACAATGAGGCTTATTGTCAGAAACGGAGACTGTATATTTCAATTCCGCTACACCAATAATCCGATCCAATTTCAACCATAAATCTAACTCTCTGTCAAATTCTTCTTTTTGAGTTGTATACCAACTTTTGTCAAATGTTACTTTCAGCTGCTAATACAATTTCATTCAAAGAAAACATATACAATTAACTTAATTCCAATATTTCCGTCTAGATTCGAGACAATTCTATCGTCCGTCTACAAGTTTGCGCTCAAAGTACACTTCAAAACATAATCTCAATCCTCAACTAATCCAACAAACATATCACATGTACTCTTCTATCTCGGTCATTTGTTTACCTTTATTCAAAAAATCTCGGTTAAAAAATTAAGGTAACAACAACCTTAACTCTAACAAACTAATCTCAATCCTCAATACTCTTTCTGTCTCGGCCATTTATTTATTTACCTTTATTCAAAAAAATCCGTCTTTACAAAAATAAATAAATAAATTATACAGAATAACAAACAATTGAACTAGTAATACTTACAAGAGCCCAACGGTAAACAATTGGAAATCCTCTTGAAAAAATTTGATGAAACAAATCGACACCGAAAACCAGATGAGATCCGGTTCGACCATAATGCTGCAACCTGGACCTGACATTATCAGCCTGGCCCAAGTAAACCACCACAATCCTCTCCGGATCAAGTTTCTCGATATCCCGACCCGAACCAGTGTTGCACACGGCGGCGGCTATCTCGTATAAACCCGGTCCAGCTACTTCAGGCAAATTGGATACTCGGTACCTCTCGGCGCCATCCTTTTGGGCCTGGTAATTCTCCCAGTCGGATGGTCCAATGAGTATTCGCCATTTGGAGAAGGCGGTGTCGTGTTTGGTTCTTCTGAATTCTTCGCGTTTTAACCGGGTTATTACGGTGGTGACGGTGGCGGTGGCGGTGGTTGTTGTGGGGGTTGAGGAGGGGAGATCATGAGGTGGTCTTCCCATATGAGGAGGGTCTTAAGATAGAGTTTTGTAAGAAAGTGACCGTTTAGTTTTGGGCGGTTTTTATAGGGTGAATTTGTGTTTGATTCCGTTCCATATCAAGACAAGTGAGATACGGTTTCTTAATAAGTTAGTTCCTCCGTTCTAGTTAATAGTTAGGGGGTGTTTGGTAAATGGCGGATTGAGAAATTTTCAGCATATTCAAGACTTTTAGCGTGTTTGACTAACCAATCTACTATTTTGAGTGTTTGGTAAATGGAATATTGAAAGAGTATATTGGAGCTCAGTCTACCGTTTTCCAATATGTTGCTCCACCCAGCATTTTAACATTAGTGGATTGGAATATGAATCCGTCAACCATTTAGACATAGACACGACAATTTATTAACCACAATCCGCTAATTACCAAACACTTCTACTAAATCTGCTAATTGAAATATACTAGTCAAACCTGTCAATCCAATCTGTCATTTATAATTTGCTTGACCAATCTGCTTCTGCTAATATTAATCTGCTGATTACCAAACCTAGCCACACTATTTATTTTCATTTGGGGGTGTATCAATGAATAGTTATCTATTTCTATTTTTGGTACCTATATTTATTTCTTTAATCTTTGTGTCAAAAGTAATATCATGTACACCATTGCAACAGATCCCTTCCCCTTGGCCCACCTACCACCCTGAAGTTCCCCTAGGCCCTGATCCACTGCCTCACCACTTAGACCATCCCCAAGCAGAAGGTCACGCTAACTAGGTCACCAACGTTTTAGTCCTTAATCTCACCTTATTTATCTCGACCCACTTTCACCCTCCCAAGCAGAAGGTCACGACCTAGGTCACCAACCCAATCATTTTTCACTTTCCAACATTTTTAATCATTTTTCACATTCTCTACCCACCAAAACCTCTCTCTTACTTTTTCAAATACTATTTACAAATATATTATAAATAAATTAATTTTAATTTTCATATTGTGTAAATATCCTAATAAAGTAAATTAGCAAAAAGAAAGAAAAAAAAAAGGAAAAATAGAGTAAGGAAACAAAGTTATACGGAGTACAATAATCAGTACATGGTTAAACACTTAACCTCTTTAGCCCTCGACCAAGAACAAATCAATTCATCTCCTTATACTACCACCTTTCTTATTGATTCTTACCCAAATCGACATCAACATAGATCTACATCAACATCAACCAATTGATAAATCAATTTCTCTCCATTCTTTTACCCAGATCGACATCAACAATTGATAAATCATCATTGTCTTTTACCCAGATCGCATCGACACCAACCAATTAATTCTTAAATCTCATCACCACCGTCAACCATCATCTCCTTTCATCTTCACCATCATAGATCACCATCTTCACTACTATCAACGATCCTTTCAGACTCCCAATTCTCACCATCTTCAATATTATCTCGTTCTCGCTATCTGTATTTTTCACGATCATCATCAAAAACTCTAAAACTCTTGTAATATTTCTTTTTTCTTTTTTTTCATCTTGATGTAAATATGGAGGTTTGATTTTGAAAAAAAAAAGTCATAATTAAGTTCATTTTGTAGATAATTTAAAATAATAGTCATTTTGTTTATGATCATATTTTATTTTATTTTGTTGTAGTATATAATCCTTATTTTCTTTCTTTGTTTAAGTTTTCTCCTTTGACAGACATGGTAAAAGGAGTTGCAGAAATGCAGACTGTCCAACTTCAAGATGAATTTTTGTTTATTCTTTTTTTTTTGATACGAACCAATCACAATGCGCCACCTATCGGGTCACCAACAAGGTCACCAATCCTTACTCAAGGTCACCAATTGACCCTGAGTTGTTCAAGGTCACCAAAGGGTCACCAAAATCATCCCCTTAATCCTTAATTAAGGTGACCCAACAAGGTCACGACTCAGTCGGTGACCTTGCTTGGGGATGGTCTTAGGTCGATGCCTCTTCCTTACTCCCTTCTTCCCTCTCCTCCCCTATCAACACAATCGACACTGTCTTTTGACTCCGTCCTCCATCATTAACCACTTCAACCTTTCCCCGTCTGAAACTTTTACCCCAATCTCAAACCATTATCAACCCACCCGAAAAATCCTTGAACTTCAATAAACCCAGCCCCATTTACTAAAACATTAACGACTAGCGTTGAAAACAATATGAATGATTTGAGAATTAGTAAAAGCATGGCCTGGAGAGGGCACTCTGGAGAAAAAAAGATTTCATATTGAAATTTTAATTACTTTATTAATAGCTTATCAACGTCTCCGCACAACATGGTATCATTAACAATTCATCGCGAACACTGACGTAGTATGAGCCCAATAATAGCTTTCGAACAACGGGATATTATTAACAATTAAAATTTTATTAAATCTATTTGTATACATGATAAGTGTCAAATTTCCACATCCTCTTTTCGTGGGGTAAAATCCAGCGAATAGCATTGCACGAAATACTAATACAAATACAATATTTGATGATTATTAAATCAAACCGTGTTATTGTGATAGTTACAAGCTTGTGACCACTCACAGAGTCACAGCCCCCATCTCATTTGCTTCTTGTAAAAGGTCACAAGCTTGTGAGAAAGCCGTCACAAATGAGAATTTGTGTTGTTAAATTTTGGACTATCAAACTACATTATTTGCACTTTTCCATCTTAAATCTCATCATTCTCGACTACATAAACAATTTATCAAAATTTCCTACATTAAATTGAAAAGATTCATAAACTCAATTTGTGTTTTTTTATTAGTACAAATGGACTAGTAGTCTTGTACCCAACTACCCATGGACTGGAATTATGACAGATGACAATCAGATCTCTTTTTGGGGGATTCCATAATGTCAATCAGATGATCCTTTAAATACCCATCATTAACTACATTTGATATTTTGATAATACTTTGTTAAATTCCATTATTCTTAAGACAGTCATGTATTTATATCGTCATTTAAAAAGTTAAACGTACGCTTAATAAATAAATTATTTAATATACGGAATATAAAAAAAGGCATATACGTCGATTTTACATGAACTTTTTTTTAAAATGTTTGTTAAGACTGGCGTAAGTAAGATTATTGGTGAGTCTTGGGATAAGACTGACACGAGTCTTAAGACTCCAATAATCTATCAAAGTCTTGACAAAGTTTTAAGTTGAGTCTTGGAAATTCAAGACTTAATTTCCAAGACTCAACTTAAAACTCTTGTGGGCGGCCCTTGACACAATACTCAAGTGGAGTGATCCAATGAATGGAAACCACATGTTATTTTTTTTTTATTTTTTTTTTCATTTTCTCAAGTAAAGTGAAAAAGTAGAGTTTGAGGTAAATCTGACTGATAATTTATAGACTCTGAGATGAGTCTAAACAATAAAGAAATAATATAAGTTAGTGAAAAGCGGATGTGACAGAGTCTTAAGGTTTTGGTGAGTCTTACCAATAATCATACCCTTATAATAAGAAAGGGGTCAAATAGATAAAGGACAAAAACAAAAAGTCTAGAAAACGACAAACTCATGTCTCATTATATATGAGATAATATTTGACTCGTTTGCCCGCAAGAACAGAGTCGAGTGGTTAAAATTTGGGTGGAACTCCCAAAGGTCCCAATTTCAACCCTCACCAAAAGCAATATAATTTTGTGGGTCAAATGGTTGGAGACTTGGGGTTATATCTTCTAGACTTTGAGTCTGTCACCCCCAAAAAATGATGGTTGACCTGGTTTACTTGGTTTGCAGACTACTCCGTATACTCGGGGGTTAGCGGCTGCGGGTTCCTTTGTCTTCCAAAAAAAAAAAATTAACCTATTTGTTCTACTTATAGGACGAATAAGATATTGGCAAGCACATCAGGTCGTGTCGTATCGTGTTCGTGTCAACTTAAAACAGGTCAGCACTACCCAACCCAAACCCGGCCCAATTGCATAAACGGGTCATTTGTCTCATCCCTAACCCAACCCATTTAATTTTTTGATAACCCGACCCAACCCATATTCCATTTATGTTTTAACATGTGAATTTAACACGTAATCCGTTTAACCCAATAAACTACGAAGTAATAAAATAAACTAAATTTTATAGCACTGTTATCCTAAAATTGATGAATGAAAATGTTTATTTTGAAGTTGTTTGGTTGGATTATTTGTTTTGAAGGAAAAATATCAATTCATTAATAAATCGCCAAACGGCACTTACAACAGATAGGTATAATCGAAAACAACAAATCTAATATAAGCCAAAGGGAAAATTCCTCTCGTAAAACTAGGGATCTCAAAACATGATATGACAGTTCGGCTCGTCCTTGTATCGCTATCTCAAAACATTACTCGTATGACAATTTAAATAAATGGGTATTCGTGTGAGTTTGTGTTAAAAGGTTCAACCCTAACTCAACTATTTAAGTTTCGTGTCGTATCCATATCAACCCAATTACCTAAATGATCACAATACCATAACCCTAGCTCGCTAATTTCATGTTGAGTTCGTATCATATTTTCGGCTATATATGACAATAATTGTCAGTTTACCACCTCTATACGACCGTATTAAGGAAAATCACCCGCAGTCGATTATTAAACTCATTAATTTGTGTTCTTCCTTTACTGCAAGCTGAGAAAGAAGTTATGAACAACTGACCAGGTATAGACTGGTCCCACAAAAATCATCAATTATTGCTCTTTAAACTATTTTTGGATCAATTCCATTGTCATTATTACATTAAAACCTTGAATAAATCCATACACACCTTCTCCCTTTTCAATTCTCTACTTTATTCCTCATTTTCTGCTCCATAAACAAACACCCTTTTGGCATCTCTCTTTTCTTTTATCAATTTTAATTTATGAAACCCAAATAAAGCTGCTTCAGAAAAAAGTGTACAAATCATCACAATTATTTTCCCAAAATCCCATCTTTAATAGTACCATAATAATATAATTATTATATTATATAGTACTCCATTACATTATTTTTCATGTTTCTGTTATGAAAATAACAAACTGTCCACTAAATAACTGAAAAACTTGTCTTTTTAACAAAATGGTGAAGTGGGTAATTTCTGTTGTTATTATTGTGTAAGGTCGCCTTATACAAGAATTTGTGTAAGACGGGTTTTGTAACCGAAATTCGGGTAATATGAATAAGAATAATAGTAGTAAGAAAGTGGTGGTGGTTGCTGTGAAAGCTTCTAAGGAAATATCAAGAAATGCAATGGAATGGGCACTTACTCATGTTGTTCAACCTGGGAATTCTGTCAAGCTTTTAGTTGTCATTTCTCCTCAGACTTTTGGTATATATCTTTTTTCGGGTTTTAGCCATTTTCGTGTTTTATCTTGTGTTTCTTTGAATTTTATTGCTTCTATTGCATATAACAAATGTACCTATACCCTTTTAGGCACGTTATTTGGTCGTATGTACGCAGTTTTACCCTACTGTGTGACTTAAACCCTGTGTGAGTTTTTTTGCATTGCTAATTTGTTAACTGTGTACCCCATATTATAGGGTAGTTATTTGTATTTTCGGTTTTCTTTGATTTATTGGAGATATGGAGGTATATTTTCGGGTTAACATGCTCCGGAAAAGCGACTTTAATTGGTTACATGATGATGTTTTTAGCTGTGGCTAGCAATTTCTCAGTGAACTACTTGCTGTTGTTCTAATCCCTTCTGCAATGCTGAATGTTAAATGAGCATGTAGACAATGAGGCAAATGAACACGAATTATAGAATGAGACGGTTAACAACAGCATGTAGACATTGTGAGACGGTCTATTTTTAAAAAAAAAAAATACGGTTCATTTATTGCTAATAAAGGAGTTATCTTTTTTACACAATGGGGCCGTCTCATTGTGTGAGGCCGTCTCACGCAATAAGTACCAGGGAAATGAATGTGCTTTTGCAGGGATTAGGTGGGTTTTTGAAGTAGGCAGTTGCTTAGATTAAAAAGGAGAAACAAAGGGACTGTATCATGCTGTCCTTGGCTGCTATTCTGTTTTAAAAGAGATAATATTCCCTCTTGTTTTGTCACTGTGATTGAAAATGATTGTAACTAACTTTGTGTTAGTAGAGTGCATAATCAATGACAGGTTAAGTCGTAATCTCAGCTAAAAACACGACCTTCGTGCACACTTAAATGCCGTTTACGACTTAGTTTCTTGTCCAGCGATGACATAAAAATCACTGACTTCCCTAATATACCCTCAGAAGATTGTGAATACTCGTAGCATATTTGTGTGTGTACGTGTGAGTATAATTTAATTGCGAATGGTCCAAGTGAGAGGTACTGTGATAATTTTATCTGGTCATAAGGATATCTTTAAGCTCTAAGCGGGCCATGGAAGTAGTTGTCTTGAACAATGAGTGTCCAGTCCAACTGTCTGTGATTCAAAATGATTGTAACTAACTTTGTGCTAGCAGACAGGGTAATCAGTGACAGGGTTAATCTAATCTTGGCTAAATACACGCCCTTCGTCTACAGTGAACACTTAACAGCCGTTTAGGACTTGGTTTCTTGTCCAGCAACAACATAAAAATCAATGAGTTTCATAATATGACCTCGTAAGATTGTAAATACGTAGATTTTTCTGCATACGTGAGAGTATAATTTAATGTGCGAGTGGTCCTAGTGAGGGATAATGTGATGGATTGTGATCAATCAGATCCTCTTATCTTGTCGTAAGGATATCCTTAATATCTAAGCGGGCCATGGAAGTAGTTCTCTTTAACGATGAGTGTCCAGTCCAACTGTCTGTGATCTCACACTTGAAGGATTGATGTTATTTTTCCCTTTTGCCTTTGTACACCAAAGAACCTGAATTGGCTGGCAAAATGTAGAATCGTCACGCTGAACTTTTCAAATGGGACGCTATTTTCTGATGATGGTATGAAATATTTGAGAATCTATTGAAGCAATCGTCTAAATAGTCTTTTGTGCTGAGTTTAGTGCAAACTTGATGTATTATGTGCTGCTTGATTTACCCATTGTTAAACTGTTTCATGCTGAATGTTCAGTGGGACCAGAGACTTAATAGCGCTCCAATTTGAGGATATTGTGTACTGCGAGTGTTAAGTATCTAGGCGGTCCTTGTTAGATATCACAAGTAGTTGTTAACATATGATGTATCCTGATTTTGTGAGTTGCATCTTGAGACTTCTGATACTACAGTGTAAATTTATTATGACAGCACAAACACGGAGTAGTAAATTGCGAGGTTAATACCAAACTACAAACGACTTCTTTCCTATTCTTCTGATTTTCCTTTCACTTTGAAATTCTTTGCCGAGATTTCCAAAAGTACATTCACAGTCTTTTACAGGAATACTGAAAAAAACTTATCAGTGTACCATACAACAAGTTGTTTTGTAATCATAAGTTGCCATATTGCTGAAATGCTTAAATTCATAAACAATGTCGAATTTCAGGTAAAAAACTTTGGGGGTTTCAAAGGTTCACCACTGACTGCACAAGTGGACACTGGAAATCTCACACAGGCACTCTTTTGGAGCAAGAGGAGGACATCACCGATTCTTGCTCACAGTTGATGTATCAATTATGCAGGGATCACAAATCATGCAAGGTTAGTTTTCTGGTTACCTACACATAATTTGAATTTTTCAGCGTTCATTCTTCATGCAATTGAGGTTTTATTCCCTGTTCATTTTTTTGACAGATAAATGTGAAGATTAAGATTCTTTCAGGCTCTGTTGATGGAGTTGTGGCTGCTGAAGCCAGGAGAGATCAAACAGACTGGGTGATACTGGATAAGTAAGCGAGAGCTTCTTTGAAGTTTTTTCTAGATAAATATTGGGAACACTTCCGTTTTGAACCTAAAAATACCTTTCGGATAAGTCACACAGTTCCTAATGATCAAACCTTAGGTTAGCGAAATGCATTGGGAGATAAAGTGTGAATTTTCCTAAATGTAGTGTAGAGCTGTTCTTGAGTGGCATTGCAGGCTAGTTTGCTTGATATTTTTTTGCAATTTAAATCAATTCTGAGAGCTATTGTGCATTTTCCTATCGGTTTTGGTGTCAGTAGGCTAAAAGCTGAGGCAAAGCACTGCATGGATACGCTCCAGTGCAACGTCATCTTAATGAAAGGCTCAAACGCCAAGATACTTAGACTAAATTTGACCGGATCCACGGAATCTGAAACTGATGCAACGCACGCACTATCATCCACTACAAAGGCGCTGCTGCTAGAAGATACATATGGTTCTCTAAGTAGTAATCGTGTCCCGAATGTGACTCCAACCAGTAGTCCCGAGCATGAGACATCGTACACGGCTACTGATGCAGGAACGTCATCCGTGTCAAGCTCAGAAGCAGGAATGTCGTCATATTTCATCTCAGGGACAACTGAGGATCGAAGAAGAGAATCTTCATTGGTTCCTAGTCTAAGTGACAAACTAGCAGATTCTGATTCTGATACGGATAACGATTCTATGAGCTCGACGAGCATTGATCAGCCGTGGATGCAAAAATCCCAATTAGATGGGTCACTAAAATCCACTGCTGAAATTCTGGCATGTGCATCTTCAAATTTGCAGAAGAGATTTTCCATCTCTGAATCACCCAATCATAGGCAAACGCTTAATTCAACAGATGTTCGGCATGCTATTTCACTGGCTAAAAAGGCACCAGCTGATCCACCTCCTCTGTGTTCTATGTGCCATCATAAGGCACCGGTCTTTGGGAGACCTCCTCAGTCATTCACCTATGCTGAGTTGGAAATGGCAACAAATGGGTTTTCTGAGAGAAATTTTCTTGCAGAAGGTGGGTTCGGTTCTGTTTATCGTGGGATGCTACAAGATGGACAGGTTGTTGCTGTGAAGCAATACAAACTGGCCAGCTCTCAGGGTGATAAGGAATTTTGCTCTGAAGTGGAGGTTTTAAGTTGTGCCCAGCACCGTAATGTTGTAATGTTGATTGGATTCTGTGTGGAGGGCGGCAGAAGATTGTTGGTTTACGAATATATTTGCAATGGGTCTTTGGATTACCATCTCTACGGTAAAATTCTTGTGTGACTTCATTAATTCTATTTATGATCTGAAAAGTAACCAAGTTTATATTTGCCATAGGTTTTTTTTTTTCCTGCATTGATCATCGACTTAACTAGGTTTAGCTTAATTTTGATATCATTCATAGTCAACTATTGTCATAACCTGTTTCATTCTGCATGGTCGGACTTACAGTCAGTGACGTTCAATATTCCGCAAATTAAGTTAATTTTTCGCAGATTTTAGCTACTTTAGCTGATAGTCATTGACTGGTGATACTCATGAGTCATGACCTGGTTTCAATATCAGTTATATAACTACTGCCCTTGTAGAATAAACTAAATTTGAATTTCTGATTGTGCAGGACGTAGTTGTGACATATTAGAATGGTCTGCCAGACTGAAGATTGCCATAGGAGCTGCTCGAGGATTGAGATACCTTCATGAAGAGTGTCGAGTTGGTTGTATTGTTCATCGAGATATGCGTCCAAATAATATCCTTTTAACCCATGACTTTGAACCTTTGGTAAGTTGTTATTACCTAAAATTATTCTCATAGATTATTTTATTACAATCAGCCAGTCTCCCAAGAGGAGGTGGTTACGAAAATAATAATTCTTTTCCTTATCGCATCATTAGTCTATTCTGCTGCCAATAATGATGTAAACATTGCTTGGCTGCCAAGTCTAAAACAACTACTTATGAATAGATTTGTTTGTTTGTCTTTTTCTTTTTATAAAAGGAACGACAAGGTCGGTTATGATATCGATGGGTTTTGAACCCAGGTTATGAGCACCGCATTTCAGTGACTTAACCTACTAGCCTGGCATTTGCGATGAATAGATTTGTTAGGAGTGGTACACTGTCGCTGTGATACTAAGTTGACTTAACCACCAAAGTGAACTGAAACTTGATATTTTGATGTAAATTCTAATTAGACTCATTAGTTATGATCTAATTATTTCATGCTGTCATACATCTGAAAGTGCACGCTTTTGTTTATTCAAACTCATTAGTTATGATCTAATTATTAGGTTGGGGACTTTGGATTGGCAAGGTGCCAACCTGACGGAGGCGTAGGTGAAGCGACTCGTGTGATTGGGACTTTTGGGTAAGTTGAAATACACTCTTTTCTTGTAGAAGTTATTGTCAACGATCCTGAAACTGTGCGTTCATAATTCAGATACCTGGCTCCAGAGTATGCTCAAAGTGGCCAGATCACTGAAAAAGCCGATGTCTACTCATTTGGCATTGTATTGCTAGAACTTATTGCAGGACGAAAAGCTGTGGATATAAATAAGCCTAGGGGTCAACAATGCCTCACTGAATGGGTATGTGTTTACAAAAAGTCTCCTCAAAGGCAGTTTTGTAAAACTGTATGTTATTTACTGATTTACTCGAGTATCTCTGTACAAGAACATATTACTATATTAGTAACTCGCCTTTGTTAGTTATTTGAGAAACATGTATTTTTACAATAATGCTCATGTAAAAACGGCCAACACGTAAGTAATTGTGATGCGGCCTGACCTAATATATCATTCATCATAAGAAGTGATATTTTGGCTTTAGAAGGCCAATGTTAGTTCATATTGCTTTAATTTTAACATGGCTCATGCAACAGGCGCGTCGTTTACTTAGAGAAAAGGATATCAGAAAGTTGATTGATCCGTGCTTGGGTGATAGCTATGGAAAAGAGGAGCTTTGCTCTATGCTACAGTGTGCCTCATTGTGCATAAAAAGGGAACCTGATTCAAGACCTCGCATGTCTCAGGTTTGAAACTCGATGCTTTCTGCAAGGTTAACTCAATGCTTTCTGTATGGTCTTACTGCCTGATTTGCTTCCACTTATCATATGATCGACGTAGTTCAGGAGGATGGAATTCGGTAGTAAAAAGGATTTCAGAATCTGTCAAGTATTTACGACAAATGCAATTCAATTATGTGTCTAAATTCACTAATTTTACGTAATTCTGTCATAAAGTAACTGAACCAGATGTGGTAGTAGTAAAACCCTTTATAACAATATTGCCTTAGTGCCTCAAAGACTGTCCAGATATACTCAACCTTACTCATATTGAAACAACATGGGTCATTTATAACCTATAATGAGGATTGGGTTAAGAATTGCATCCAACCAACCAAAGTTCACTGTACAAGAAGCAAAAACAGTTTAATAGACAATACTGCACTAATAGATGCTTATTAATCTGAAAATGCTCAGCAAGCATACATGAGCCAGACTTGTAAGATGTTGAAAGACGATAGTTGTGGGCAGTAGAAAAAAAAACTGTAATCTAAGACTGTCTCTCCGTAACAAGCTAATAGTATGGAAAGCTCATACATTATTTGAATGGAAAGTTTGTAGGAAACTGGTTAAGAAATCTCAGCCAGATTATTGTCGTCAAATGATTTAACAATTGGTTGTGAAATAGGTACTGCGGCTTTTGGAGAGTGGCATGTTGAGCTCAGTCAATCAAACCTAATGCTGTGAATTCTCAAGTCAGAAGCCTCAACTATATCAGAATGTCGGAGATAGAAAAGTCAGTTGTGACCACGGTGGAAATACCTCACTGACATGTCGATCAAGCCCTTTAAATTGAACATCGATTTGAAGTGATGTGTCGCAAGCAAAAAGAAATGCACAAATGCAAAACTCCGAAACTGGTGTGATATATACATACATATAGGTTCCAAACATCCCCCAATAAGCATGCATATATGTATGTAAGAAATAAGAATAGAGTAGAATGTACAGGGTCATTAAAACAACAATGTCGTCGGAAGCATTCAGATCTTTTATAAATTATGGTAAATGAATCAGGAAAAGGAGCCTAATTGTAGATCTAGATTCATAGATTGTACTTGATTGGTGTCCCACATATAGGATTCATGTAAATAAGGTTAAGCCGGAGTGACTATATTACCGCACCCTTGTATTTACACCGAAACAGCTATAGCACGTAATGTGAAATTTTCTAATACGGAGTATGAAAGATGTAGAGTTGTCAAAAGTCGATCATGGCGTAAAGAAAACCGCGACTTTGAAGCCGTGCCCTAGTATTCTATATAAGTTTAATCATGGTCCAGCTGGAACCGAAACTAAATCTAAGTTTAAAACTGGCTCGATGATCATGGTATTGCAAACTGAAGTGTTTTAGCTTACAGTACATTGTAGTCATCTGTGGCCATCACGTCGATCGTGACAGAGTTAACCTCGGCTCGCGTATCGTTGCTGTTTATTCAGAAAACCCCCAGATTACATAATAGCCGGTAGGACGGGCACAATCAATCACCCTTTTTACCAGCTTAGCAGGGTAAGATTCAAGATGATGTAACCTCAGAGCTATTCATTCGTATTCCAAACCCGATTCATATAGGTAACAAATGACGAGAATGTGGAACGATATAGTAATATTTTTTTTCAAATCTAGTCACTCAAAATCAGTATGTGAGTCAAGTTGCCACATAACAACCGACGAGAACCAAGTATGGCACACGAAAATAGAAACCAATAATACACAAATAGAGCACCAAAGTTGTTCACAAGGCATATGCTTTCATTTGCATTTTTAACAAATATGCCCACCCAATTATATTTGGTATCTAAAAAACCTAAAATTAACACGAAAAGAAATAACATAGAGCTATACACCCGGGATTAACAAAAAAAATAATCTTGGAATGACATATAAGATGCATTTTCAGACAGGAATGACATCAATCTTGGAGGTGTCTTCGCAGCTCAAGACGATTCCTTCAAGGTTAGCAGGAAGTATACAATTCGACCATTGGCAACCTGTCGGGAATGGGTCTGATGGCGGGACAATCATGAGCACGTTATCATTTCGTTGAACAACACCCATTACGCTCACAGTGCTACCTTCTTTGATGTATCTGTCATTTTAAGAGACAACTAAGTAAACAGCTTGCACCAGCCTAACTAACACATGACTGATTAGTTCACTCACAAAAAAAAATGACTGACCAAATCTGTCCAAGGACCCACCTAACTTTGATTGCAACATCATAACCAATGACTAATTTCAAAAGATCATTCACATGGAACAACATTTAAAAATGTTGGAATAAATACCATAACTAATTAGCGGTTGGAATGTCGAACATGGACCAATAAAAGCGAGTATAGATTGCTGCTATTTAAGAAATCTAAGCTATTGGTAGAAGCTGGACAAAAATAAAGAAACATTATCACCAGAAAATAGCGACATTTCATCTTCTGTAAGGAAATATTCTTTCGAGATGATAAAGAGTACAGCTATTGGGAAAAGACAACAATAGCCAACTAAACGAAAATCAACTGAACATTGTTTTTTTTAAAATTTTCTTAATTGGGGACGGTTATGAATTTTTGATACTAACGATTTTCGAACCAAGGTCACGAGTATCATCACCAATAGACTTTGTACATCAAACTCCAAAGGTGACGGCACTGTCACAGTCTGTCGCCAGCATCTTTCGTTTCCAATGCCAGGGAGTTGTATATTAAAGCCACCACAACAGCTAAAATGAAAACAAGAAACAAAAAATTAAGAGAGGAGGTGCTCACCCTTCTTTCAAGCGCATGAGACGGTCATCACTAGAGAGGTTCCTCTCACCTAACCACCGAACAAAATCAGGTGACATATCCTTGTTTGATGGGTCGATGTCAATAGCAACAGATTCATCAACATAGGGAGTCACTCTAGCACCATACCCGGTCTTGACCAAAGCTCGCAGCCCAGATTGGAAGTCGGATATGTAAAAATCAACCACATGTCTCTGCAATTGCAGGCAAGCCATTAGATAAACCCATAATGATTTCACTGATCATTAAATTGCCTCAATTCAAAACTCTCTTATACATAGTCTCTTTAGTTGTTTAGCATAAACGAGGATAACACTTTAAACATGCAGAATACTAAATTTGTAACATAAATAGAGATCAAACCACCGTGTAAGGAACACACCACTTCGACACAAGACGCATTAGAATGTCCAAACTATATCGCAATCAGATGGTTCAAGACGCATTAAATCTAGTACAGAGTATTAATTTAAAAAGATATGCCAAACATAATACTAGCAACGTACATAATCCAAAGTTATACAGAGGTTCGATAACATATCACCACTTATTAAATTTGACAGCCTAACTATATTAAATATATGCCTCAAAATATTAAATTGCTTACATTCAAAACTATGACTACAGCTCAAATGCTCTCTCTTTGTAACATCTTCAGAAAATTTGACAAACACTTCAACCAACACGGTGAAATATTAAAAAACGTAGATATCAAGAATGCCGCTGAAAAACAATTAACAGAACAGTTGAAAGTACTACATAGAAAACGAACTGAAATAATACTGTGTACCTTTCCTTAATGCACGACATTGTGCAGGACGACACTTACTCCCTACCGCCCAAAACATTGACCACATTTCTAAATTGATTTATACCGAACAGGTGCTCCCTTCCTGAATTTAGAATAAGATTTTTTTTTTCCTATAGTACCCTCAATTCAAAAAACCGACTGCAACAGGGTCAAACTAGAGCAGAAAATAGTTAACATGGATAAGTTGGATATTCCCTTCGTTTTCTCAAAGAGGGTTTAACTAAGTTTAGCTAGTGCTTTTGGTACTAGACAAGCATAATAATGCCGAGTTAAATTGTCCTATGCACTTCGCTAACTTGTAGGAACTAGAGCTAGTCAAGTTCGGTAAAATGGAGCTCACGTACTTCAACAAGGCAAATTATGCCCACCAGCTAGGACATGGTCCTAAACACCAGCTATGATGCCACATCACAACTGAGTTATCAAAGTTCAGATGGTTATCACAACCACGTTTTGATGCAGTATAGGCGCATTTATAGCGCATTTACGGAGACTAGAGCGCAGCAAGTCAGCTGCTGATTACGGGATACAGTTTCAAACTGAGATGTAACACCATGAAAGTAGGGGGCTAGGGGCATATAAGTATCACGCTTTAGCATTACTGTTTTTCATCATGTAAGGTATACATGAATCGAAAGTGAGATTCTTGATTTCTGAAATTAAAGTCAATTTTAAAGCCAGAACACGATGAAATTGGTGATCGAATATCACGTTCACTTGACTACATGAAGAAAACAATTGCACGGCTATAGGCATCCATACAAACCACAGCCATCAAAACAATCTAGTATTTTATAATAATTATAAAACTGAGATTTCTGAATCACTCACTCAACAGAAACAACTAGTCCAGTAAGCACACATCTTTATATGAAACATACATTTCTTCACAAAGAGCAGCACTGTTTGAAAAGGGAAGCTACTTCAGAATTAGAAAGGTTAAACTGCAATAGCATCAACTCACCTCAAGAGATCTGAGTCCCCAAGTAAAACGACGATGGCTTGGGTTAGCAGCTTTTGAGTCCCAGCCTCTATATTCGTATAAACTAGTAGATGTGTAAACGCATCGAGGAACCTTTTGAAAAGATGACTCCAAAGGAACATTTCCACATGTGACCACCTGAACATGAACATCAAAATATGGTAATGATTTCACTTAGAGACATATGTGATGAAAAGATTTAGAAAAGAGGATCAAAACAGGAGAAAGGGTAAAGGATAAATATCCATGGGACAAAAATGCCTGCATTAAATCATGGTGAATGAATGTCTGAAATTACATGTGATTCTATTCTATGAACTGAAGTAAAGAGTAATCGAGGAAATTAAAACCTACCCCAGAAACCTTTACGAATTGACCATCCCTTGCAGTTCGAAGCTCTGCGTCTGGATATCGAGCAATATAGCCTGTGATAGCTCTTCTTCCCCAATAAGTATTCCATGTAAAAACAGCAGCAACAACACTAAACAGGACCACGACAACGATGAGAAGGATAGGATTGTGCACAGCTCCGAGGATGAAACCACCGGCAATAAAACCCATAACGAACAGTAGACCCATCGCCCACAAAATCAGTTTTGGGAAGCTCTTGTGAAATGAGTACTCATCATCTTGACTGAGCTTAGTAACAGCCTGATTGTGAACAATTGAAGAAGTATGATGCTTCATCGGGACAGAAGCATCCTGAGGACCAGAAGGCTTTCGGGGAGCGCCAGATGAATTCAAGGGACCAGAAGAAATAGGCCCAGAAGTAATCAACCCCGTGGCAGGAAGCACCGGTGCAAGAGGGCCCGAATTTTGTCGAGAAGTACCTTGAGGTCCAGATGACTTTTTTACGGGCTCACCGTGTTTGTTAAGTGGGCCAGAATTAGATTTCTTTAGGGAGGCTGAGCCCATTGCTCCAACAGAACCTGAATTAACTCGGCTAGTAGAATTTTGCCCAATTGGCCCAGATTGAGATGCAGCTCCACCAAATGATCCAGTCCTTGTAGGGGCATTGCTAATAGGTCCAGATTTTCTTGACCTTGAGCCATCCACGGGTATATCAAACATTTTTCCGAGTTCACCAGACTTTTTTATATCACCTCCGATGTAAGGCATGGCCACAGAACTCATGGTTGGCACTCGTTCCTTTGCCTGCTCAGCAGGCTTCCCAGACACATAAAGCCCACTGCTGAGCTTATGGGATGGGAACCGAGAACCCATCAGACTGGTTTGTGTTATCACGCACAATGCAATTCCACCGCCTCTTGACAAGTCGAACTTCTAAGTACAGAATCTACACAGCGAGGATTTGGGTGGCTTAGTTAAAGTGATTGTAGCAATCTATAGTACACAGGAAGGACTATTCAACAAGTTAACAGATATCATCAGGATCATATCAGAAAAAGTAACTCAAGAAAAGCCTCCAAAAAGGAGAGTCATTAGAAAAAGCTATCTTCCTCGTTGTAATATCTGCAGTTCTGCACTGTATTTCCATGAGAAAAATCCTTCCATTTTAGGAGTGAATGAAAAGCACTATGGAAGTACTAATCTTAACATGAGACGGACTAACACGAGAATGTGGGGTACTCTAGAACAACTGCTGTGTACACACGTCATATCCTCTACAATTTACCTAACTGCCGAACTCAACAAAGGCTCTGCCTGACAATGCCTAAGGCCCGGATAATACACTGGTAAAACGACAAAAAACTACTCTAAGACACAATTCTTGTCGAGAATCACACTAAACCTAGTGATACCTAAACTGAAATTTATCGACATCCCAATGTGTACACCCTACCAGGCCACAACCACCTAATTTTTTCTGTATCAACCATGAGTATCCCATACAAACAGCTAGGACAGTCGACAATATCGTTTGGGGGCACTGAAGGGACCAACATCAAATGTTGAAACAGCAAAGATCCAGATCCACACACAGCACTAATACACTATACACCAACTTCATACCAAACACCGCGAAAAAGAAACCCGTAAAAGAAACAGTATAACTGCATTCTTATAAGGAAGACAAGTTCAATGCCAGTAAACCACCAAACAAACAACCCAGATAAATTAATTAATAATTAAAACCCACCAACCACTCCATCAATTCTACTGTAGCATACTTCAATCAAACCAAAAAAAATCCAACAACTCACAGAAAAATTATGATCCAGAACTCAAATCTAGGGCAAAAGACAATAAAATTGACATTAAAATGAACCAAAACATGAAAATAATGAGTACCCACATTATAATTTCAACTAAAAATCATCAAAATCGAAAAAAATCAGAAACCCAGTAAGCATTCAGTACACTATAATCAAAATCATGATGATAAACACATAAAAAAACAAAAAAGAAGAGATTTTTGAATGATTTACCAAATGAAAAAGAGAAAGTTGAAGTTCAGATCTGAAGAATGTAAGACTAGTAAGTAACAGATCGAATTAGAAGAAAGAATTCAGGGTTCCATAGAGTTTGGAGAGACACCAAACAGTAAAGCAAACTCAAAGGAAAACATAAAGAGTTAAGTGAGGAATGTGAATGGAGAGGAGTTTATTGGCTGAAAATACAGAGATGGGGTTGGAGACTGAAGAGTAAATTATAATCTTAATCTTTTTGTTTTTTCATTTTTGGATTTTCTTACTAGGGTATTCCGGTATTTTTCCAAATTTTTACAATATATATTCTCGGGTTTTCTGAATTATAAAAGGTCACAAACCTAACCTTAAATACATAAAAAGTTTCTTAAATAGGTTAAATGTTTAAATTTTACACCTATATACTTTGTCTGTGAGACCGTTTTACACGTATAACGATTGTTCTAACGTGTGACATAAAAGCACACGGTAAAAAAAGATTTGCAAGATATTCTCATACGAAATGCAAGTATAAACTTAATTTTACCATGATTATTGTTAATATCTTACAAAAACTCATATACTAACTACGTTAGTTTTGTAACATTTTTCCGCTAATATGAATTATGATTACTTGATAGTTGATAGTTGATAGTTGATAGGTGTATCTTTCCACATAATATTTGTGTAAACTTGTCTTTCAAATTACAATTGCCTAAACGAATATAGGTTGAGCAAATTTAGTTTAATTGTTCATCTGAATTATGTAGAGCAATCAATATATCAATATCAATATTACAATTGTTTACTTGTTAATAAACAACATTTAAAAAAAACTAGGTCTTAAAAAATGCAAAATTATGATAACTTAGATATTTTTGAAACTAATTATCTTACTTTATTCATTTGGGGAACTCGGAGATATTATCAAATACTCCCTCCATTTATCTATTTTCTTCCCATTTGCTTTTTAAAGGTCAAAGTTTCCGAACTTTGACCGTGATTAAGTTAGAGAATACTAAATTTTAAGTTATGAAATTAGAATATTCACACTTATTATAAAGAAAACTTTTACGAAAAAAAATTTCAATAGAAAAAATATCGTATAGGTGTAAAAAAAGACGGTCAAAAGTGCATCTTGGAGACCGCAATAAAGCAAATGGGAAGAAAACAAATAAATGGAGGGAGTATATGTTAATATTCGAAAAAACACCAATTATAAAGTAAAAAATTCTCTTTTTGTTTTTATGCAAGTTGTATATGAATCTATTGATAATATTAACATTAATGATATTTTTTAAGGTGGTAATGATAATGTTATAGTGTTAAATATAAAAATAAAAAAAATGTGCTGGAATTTGATTTAAATAAAGAAATGTATACTGGCAGATGAAACTGAAATGGAAATATACCCTTTACCTTCCTTTTTTGTTGTTTATTTTTATTTTTAATTATTTTATGTTTTATATTGTGGCATGGTTTGCGGGATTAGTCCTCTACTCATTTGTGGGTCAACACTTAACATTGACCCTAGTTTTAGTCAAGGTTAATTTTGCCACATTATTTCTTCCATTTTTATTGATTTGATCCTTTAGTCCGTTTTTTAGACTTAATTTCAGTTCAGTTCAGTTTGATTTTTTTTGAGAAAAGATCATTATCATTAATAAAAAGTCATACGACATCTACAACATATGTCAAACTCAACCGGATACAAATCGATAACAACCATAGGAAATAAATTCTTGTTCAAAGACTGATCCACTGCAACAGAGTCTCTATCATCGGTTCGCCGCAACCGGCTTTCATCCATAAGAGGGTCTCCGAATCTTCCTTGACGAGTATCAATTTCCTCTGACGTGATTGATTGTAGCCATGAATAGGACAATATTTGTATAACCATATAACGATCTATAATAATGATGATCTTCCGCTTCTTCTGACTTATTAGAGAATTGAAAACGAACACGAAAACGAAAGCTCTCAATCTGGGAGAAGGACACCACCGATAGACGGGGACAGACCTCTCAGAAAGAGAGACGAAACAACGAAAACGGAAATAAAACAGAAACATAAAGGGAACAAAGCAGGAGACAAAAAAAAAACGGAGACCACCGCCTCCCTACCAACCCACATCACCGCCAGATTCAAGCACCACCCTGCCAAACCACCTCAGCAAACCCATCTGAAAAAGAGAGGAGGCGGGTCGCCGGAGAAAGGTCTTGAGAGACCCCATCCCCGGCGACATGGCAGGGGGTAGATGGGTGGCGGTGGTAGGTAGGAGGAGAACGGCGGAGCAAAAGAGGAAGAGTTAGGGTTTTATTTTTTAGAGAGAGAAGGGATAACTTTTAGAGAGAAATTTCAGTTCAGTTTGATTTTATTCAACTTATTTCCACTCCATAAAATTCAGTTCAGTTCATTTCAACTATTTTCAGCTGAAACGAACAGGGCCTTAGTCCCTTATATACGAGTGAATAATTTGTGTTTAGTTTTTAAAATGTACCTTTATTTTGGTCAATTTATATGTTAAAATTTAATTTACGTAAGTCTTTTCAATATGTGAAACCAGTAATTAGACCCTTAACTTTGTTCAACGGCAAAATTAGGTCCCACTGTGGCAATCAAGCCCTTAACTATCGCCAAAAGTGATATTTGACTCCTTTTTTTAATTTATTTTTTACAAAAATAAACTAATAATCATTTAATTTCAATACTATACAATTTATTAAACAAAAAAAAAAATTGTAGTTTAACACTTCAACCTACTTCATCTTACATAGGAGTGTTTGGAGTATTGGACATTTTTAGTAAATTTATATAGCATACACACAGGTAGAATAAATTATCTAAACTATTGTTTATTACTATAAGAAATAAATGGGTTATTCTACATGGTAACCCTGTGTTTTTTAAAATTCTAGCTGGTAACCCTACGTTTTTCAACCACCCACATGGTAATCCTGAACTTATCAAAAAAAGTTCTTCGTGACCATCAACTTTTATTCCGTTAAAAAAACTCCGTTAGTTTGCATGTTGATTGGGACTTGGGCTTGTTTTTTAGACTTCAAATGCTTAAATGGACAAGTAACTATAATCTTCCCAACTCAATTAAATAAATAAACCCCAAACTTTCCTAACAAGCAATTATATTCTAGGTGTGGTAAGAGTATAATTCATAATAATTTTATTATCGTTATTATTATTATTATTATCATTTTTATTGCTTAACAAAGAATATTAAAGTAGTAAATATACCGAAACACATCTTACCTTTGTTTTTGTTATTAAAATAATAATAATACAATGTTAATAATAACAATTATAATTCAATCTAGTTTATAGCAAACACAAATGTAAGATGTATTTCGATATATTTATTACTTTTATATTCTTTGCTAAGCAATAAAAATGATGATAAGAATAATAAGGATAATAAAAAGCTTATGAATTATACTTTTACCACACCTAGAATATGATTATTTGTTAGAAAAATTTGGAGTTTATTTACTTATTGAGTCGAGAAAACCAACAATTACTTGGTCATTTATGCATTTGAAGTTTAAAAAATAAGAACAAGCCCAATAAATGTGCAAACTAACAGAGCATTTTAACGGAATAAAAGATCGAGGGTCATGGAGAACTTTTTTTGACAAGTTCAGGGTTACCATGTGGGTGGTTGAAAAACGAAGGGTTACCATGTAGAATTCAAAAAAATACAGGGTTACCATGTAGAAAAACCCGAAATAAATTTTAGATTTTAATGTGTATATATAGATGTTATAAAGTTGTAGAAATTTAATTTTATAAATTGCATTATAAAATGAATTTATGAAAAAAATTTGGTGGAATTTTTGAAATGGAGTTGAATTTTACATACATTTGATCAAAAGTTAAAGGGTTTGGTTATTACTCCCTTTTCCCAATTATGTGTTTACCTTTTTCATTCTTTGCGAGAGATATTTTAATCAAAGATAAACAAATAATTGAAATAAAGGGACATAGATAAAAGAGACAAAGCAAATATGAAAATTTAAGAACAAAAGCTACTGATTTGCAATGCTTAAAGAAAGCAACAACCATAGCCTAATATATAGGCTTACATACAAATTAGAGACTCTTCCTAATACGGCCATGTTTGATAAAAAGCATAGTGAGTGATAGTAAATTCCGGCCTAATATACATAGGCTTACATACAATGACTTTTTCTATTAACATGCTTTTATTTAAAACAAACTAATTAATAAATTACGTTTTAAAGCATATTGCTTCAACACTAATTTCACCATTGTACTATAAAGGTAAGTAGTTTAATTACCACTTTTCGATTTTTTCTTTAGTTGCAACTATTTACAAGTGCCCGTAACACCCCGTGAAATATGAGGAAAGTTGACCCACATAGTAAGAATAAGGAGATCTTAAGAAGCGTATAATAAATTTCACCCACCATTTATGAACAAGACATTTTCCTTTGGGCTTAAGTGAGAACAAATAATGGGCCTAGGGGGAGCATGTCATCGTATTGGGAATTTTGGGATTGTGTTACGACGGTGGCTGTGTCGGGTCCGGAATTAGATCAAACTTAATTATATTGGTCCTGTCATGCTCATATCCGGACTATTAAAATATACAAATCAGACAACATGGACCAAACAATATATTTTTTGTTACTTTATTATTTTAATGATTACTTTATTTAATTTATATTAAAGACCCTGGTTTGTTTTGTTAGAGTAGTAGAATATGTCAAAATAACATATAACAAAATAATATTATCAAGTTATGAGAAATAGTTATAAGCAGGGGCGGACCTAGGGGGTCCTCGGGGGGCAGGTGCCCCCACAACTTCTGAGAAATGTATACTTATGAGTGTACAAACTAAGCAACTAGTCTGTGTGAGCATAGTTGGTAGAAGCTCAAATGTAGAACCATGAGGTACCAGGTTTGATTCTCCTAATTGAATATTTTTTTGAACGTGATTTGGGCTTACCTTATCATTTAATTATTGTAGTTTTCGATTTAATTGTAAACAAATTGCTTAAAACAAAACTTGATTTTTAGACCTTATGGTTAAATAGCATATTGCCTTTGAAATATCAACCGTTGAGCCACTCTCACTTGTTGGTTAAGAATTGTGTTATCTCAGTCTCTTATGGTTAAATAGTATATTGCCTTTGAAATCTCAACCGTTGAGCTACAGATTTGAAATCTCTCTAATTTAATTATGAATTGTGTTATCTCGGTCTCTTATAATATTTTGATTAATGGAACTACTAGAAAATCCTTCAAGCCTCAAGCTGGTATTCGCCAGGGAGCGAGATCCTATTTCTCCATATTTATTTGCCCTTTGAACGAAAATCCCATTACTATTACTTTTGGATGCTTAGAAAAAGAAGTTGTTAAAGAGCATTAAAATTTGCAGAAATGCTTCGTCAATTTATCATTTATTATTTGAGGGCAATTCAATCTTTTTATTGAAGCCAAGCTCGTAATTGTCGAATCTCGAAGGATGTTCTTGATAAATATTGCCAAGAATCTGGACAATGTATCAATGATACAAAGTCTACGGTTACATTAAGCCTTAACTGTACGCTTCATGTTACACACACATGTCTCAAAACGTTGCATGTTTCTGGTTATCTGAGTTTACCAACTGACTTTGGTTCTCGTAAGAAGGATATCTTTACCTTGGCTATTGAGAAAGTACGAAAGAGAATTCTTAGTTGGAATAACATTTATGTAATACTACGGATTTCTGAGTATAGGTAGCTCGGCCGAGCTGGGCGTAGCTCGACCGAGCTGGTCCTTTGAGTGTCGTACGTTTGAGTTTTGTTACGTTTCAAAAGTTCCTGGAACGCAACTACTCGACCGAGTTGTTTTGACTCGGCCGAGCTGGAGTTAGCTCGGTCGAGCTGGCTCTGGCTCGACCGAGCCGACAGTCTGACGGGTTAGTTTTCCGGTTTTTATGCAATAAGTATAAAAGGGAGAGACTTAATTCTAAATCATTTTATTCTATTTCTAAACACTTTTTGAGAAAACTAAAGTGACGTACACTGCATCTCTCTCTTTCATACCTTGCATTAAAGACCGAGTTAAGATCTACACTAGATTAAGATCTAGATCGTAAGGTAAGATATCTAATTGATTAAGTAATTATCATATAGTGTTTATAAACCCTAATCTACGATTAGGGACGATGTTAGGGTTATCTTAATTGTATACAATTGATGATTAGGTGACGGATTCGTAGAGGGAGGATTCTGCGATTGATTGCTGTTGTGATTGATGTGATTGCTAACTAGGATTCGTGAATAAGGTAGGATATTCCTATTCAGTTAATTGTTGTATGCGTAAGTGTGACACCCTCGATTTTCGCGGAAAAATAAACACGTATTTCTAGAGAAAAACTGCATGGATATGTTTGTAATAGGTCCATTTGGGTAAAACCTGTAATTTTTGGAAACTTGAACCTGTTATAAAAATTCTCCATGGGAAGGTGTCAAACATTCAAGGTCTTGAATAAAAAGGGATGAGACATAAAAGTTGCGTATAATGCGATACAAATAAGTGTGAAAAAGGGAGACATATGTCCCTTGAATAATTTTACAACAAAATAGAAATAGTCTGAAAGTCTCGAAAAGAGATGGAATATAAGCAATCCCAGGGTTGCTTTGCTCGCTAGCTCGTCAGTATACCCCAATGTAAGCCTCACCGTACCTGTCGATCGCATTTTATACAAATACGAAAGCCACAGTCAGTGGGGAGTAACTCCGAGTTCTCCCAGCCACGAAATGTCATAATTATATAACATGTAATCATACAAGTATGAATAAAACTAACACATGGCCCTGACATATGAAAGCTAGGCCCACATGTTTATCATGTGAACGAACATCCAATAACACATAATCCTAGCATGTGAAATACTAGACCGACTCACACTACACTATCATGTGAATCACATAACACTCAATAATCCAAACCCTATCAATCATAGCCGGCTTGCATCTCACCTTCTATAATTCATAGGATCATCAAACAAGAAAGGACAATATGTCAGAAACAGGCATAAGTTCTTAGTACAGTCAATAGTCACTCTGTAACTCGAGTCTATACCACGAGGTAAGGTAAACACCCTAGTCCTAAACCTGCGCAGACCTAGAGACATGCGGAAAACTACCGCATCCAAGACCCATGAATACCACATGAGTACACCTAAGGAATCCACCAAAGGGTTGGCTAGTACTTAAGCTGACCACATATTTCGATA
>JAGPOY010000013.1:21675-47567 GCA_018983105.1 Silene uniflora | reverse complement strand
GACGAGGACCCCCTGCTACCCCCTAGCTCCAGTGCTCCACCACTGATCATATAGCGGCTTTTTTTAAATAGTACCCCGCAATCCTTTGTAGGATGGATGCCATCTTTTCCTGTCTAGTAAATATGTTTCTAATTGGCCTCTATTAAGGGATATTCTGCAAGTTAATCCTTCATATTTTCGAATATTTTTTATTTCGCTTACCTGTATGTGATGTGGATTACCGTCAGAAGTCAAGGATTTCCGAGTCTTGGAGGTTTTATGTATTGCTCTTGCATGATCCGTTAGATGATACAGCATATGTTTTTTATTTAATTCCCTTATTTTGGTGCCACAAGGGTTTCTTAAAAGAGGGGAGGGAGTACTATTTGATTCTATTGTCACTCTGAAAGTATCTAACACATTGAATTCATCAGGTAAACTGTCCTTGGACTCATCTTCTGTGGATATCATTGTTGGCGTCTCCAAATTACGTGACTTTCCTGCAATTCCTCTGATTTCTGAATTGTTTAGAGTTGCAAAGCCAGATGGAAAAGTTCTTATATACCTTTCCCAACTTGGGGCCGATCTTCCTTCAGAAAGGGTACTCTACTGTTTTATTTATTTTGTTAGGCGTGCATAGATGCATAGCCATAAATTGTTGTTTTGTGTGTCGATTACCTTCTCTTTTTGCCAGGGCATAAGTCTGACAATATATTGTTTTTTATCGGTGTATAGATACTTTCTTCACTTCAGGGGAAGATACTTAAAGCTGGATTCTCTCAACCAGAAACTATTCAACAGCCAATAGATGTATATTCAGGAGTTCAAGGTTTAGCTGTAAGTGGCCTATTTGTGCTATTACTTCATATAATTATTGGTATTGATATTTTCCTTTCAATTTGTAAGTACTTTTGTAGGATTTCTCTCTTTTGCTAGTTCTTGTTAACTTTCATCAGCCACGTTGTTTCAGAAGGCACTTGCTGACTTGCACTTGTCAGCTTTCTCGAAGCTCTTTTGAGTATTCAGTATCTGTGGCTTCTGTGTTCTTCTCTGTCCTTTCTGTTTGGTCTGGAGTTTTTGGAACTCTCATTGTGCTTTGTAAAGGTTAATTATCTCGGAGTTAGTTTTGTCAAACTAGTTACTAAACATGATTCAGACCACCCTTGATCTCAACTTAGACCATAGCAACTACCCTGACTCACTCCACAGTCCACACACTCATGTGAACACCATAGATTCCTTAACAGTAAACATCCTGAACAACTGGTAGTGGAGCTTTTGCGTTCTAGATGGCTCCCTTATGGTCCAACCGGTCACAGATCTTAAATCAACGAGATGCTGCGATTAAACTGATTCTTAGCAAATTGTAGACCATCTTTTTACCCCCTTCTTTTGTGTGTTCCTTGTTGGGGCTGTTTCTTCTACTAGATTTATTTGATGAAAATAACCTATGGGGATTAGGGATAATATTTTCTATATAGGCATAAATAAGTTCAACTTCACTTAAAAATCGCATTTGATAGCTCTCTATTCGTCAATCGTCATTTGGCATAGACAGATTAAAAGTTTGGTTTTAGATATTCCACTTGTTTCTGAAGAAACTATTTGATATCTGATTTAGAACACACTGGTATATCTTTATATCCCCCCTTTTCTGTGTGGTTTAAGCCTACTCTTATCAAGTTATTCCATTTAATGTTTCTACACTGCACTTTAGGTGGTAGGTGATAACAAATCGCTAGCATAGTTGCTGGAGCTGTGATCTTTAAGATTCCTATAATGAGTTGTGTGTTTCTCATTTTGCAGATCAAAGCCAAAAAGCCATCTTGGAAACTCGGGTCATCCTTTCCCCTTAAATTATCAAAAGGCTTACCTGTGGTTCAACTCAGTGATGATTTTGATCAGATCGATGAGGACTCTTTATTAACTGAGGAAGACCGTAAAAAGCCACAATTACCCCCTGGTAAGGCTGTTTATTTGTCTCCAAATATATATTTTTCATCAAATAGTCAGTAAGAGTATGTGCATATTAATTCAAGCGATCATTACAGTTGGTGACTGCGAAGTGGGAATCACTAGGAAAGCCTGTAAGAATTGCGTCTGTGGAAGGGCAGAAGCTGAGCAGAAAGTAGACAAACTGGAGTCAACAATGGAACTACTTCAATCTGGATCTGGATGTGGCAGTGTATGTGTTTCATTTTATTGTATGCTATTTGATAGTGGAAAGGTCAAAGAGGCATGACATGTGGATATTGATTATTTGTATAGCATGACAACATGTAAACTGTGAAATACTGTTATATCCGTTATCACTAATCATTATACTCCCTTTGTCCCAGTTATTTGTTTACCCTTTTTTGTTCTTTATGAGGGGTATTTTTTTATCAAAGATAAACAAATGATTAAGACGGAGGAAGTACAAACTAAAACTGCATTGTTATATATTCTGAGTTTTTTGGTTGGGTTAAACTAATTCTTGATGGGCTGCTCATAGTGTTGAGATTGTCCTATCAACAATTTGAGTTAGATTTTTTTTTTAATTAAAAATAATTAGTAATATTTCTGCTGATGAGCGTTCTCAATCTTCTCATATTACAGTGTGGACTAGGGGATGCTTTCAGATGCAGCACATGCCCTTACAAAGGTCAACCTCCATTTAAACCTGGAGAAAAGGTACACCTTTCCTTCCTCTCATCTATTTCTCAACCCTTAGGTATCTACTTGGCCGTCTTGTGTCATTTATGGAGATTGAATGGATCAGATAAAAGATTGTCTTATATTCCTTCCTTAGACAAAACTGATATCACATTCCAATGGTGCCTAGTTTATGCCTGATGAATGGTTCATTCTGCAGCAATTTTTTTGTCTAACCCTTACAAATAGAGTGTATATCAAAAAGTCATCTTGTACACGCTTATTGATCTGGTAGTTTACACTTTCTCCTCAAATCTAGAGACGATTAATGCTCTTAGGGGCGTTTGGTCAGGGAATAAAGAAAGTAAACTGCAGACCTCAAATGGCGCTTGGTTGTGTTTTTGAATTATTCCCTTTTTGGTTCTGTTTTTGATAAATTACAAAAAACTCTCTAACCTCATTTCCATCCACGCTAAGTGAGTTAAGGGGGTACTTTCCTGGAGATCTTGCTGCTTTATCACCAAAACAGCTTGCTCCACACATTAGCCTTTTTCTTTCTTATTTCCCTTCTCCTTGATAGACATGTTATTCTTTATTCCTTTATTCTTTCTTCTTCAAACCAACAATTCCTTAATTGTTGCTTGGCCTTCTAACAATAAGTTTGCTACTTGCTAGTTGAATTGATAAGAATAACAGTGGACTATACTAGCTTGACCAGGGTCAGGCGCTCGGCATTACTTCGGTTAAGATGTTAGACTATTCCATCCCACCGACTCTCAACTTCTCATGTGTGCGTATCTATTGTAGTACACAAACTTAAAAGACGTTCTCATAATCAAATAACCGACTCACTCTCACTTTAAACACTAAGGGCTTCATTTATGACTTGTTGAATATGGTTTGCCTTTATGTGTGTTGCAGGTAGTTTTGTCCCTTACTGCTGATATATGAATGAAGTGGAAGAATAGTTCGTCTCAGATGCCTTCTTGTGGACACCGATTTTGTTTCTGATCGGATATCATAGAGCAGGTTGTCCAGATGTAATGAAACAGCGCCGCGCCCTGGCTTTACTTTCTGTTTTAGGCATACTGCAACTTCTTAGTCTTGGTTCATCAAATCATAGTGGGTTTCGTAGTGAGCACTGAGCATAATAATTATATAGTGAGTAATTGAATATTTGCATACATAACATTTTATGCCAGACGCAGTTGCAAACGTATGGTTGTATGTTTGGTAGACTCGATTGCGAGTGTTTGGATAACAGGACTATTTAATGGAAAAGTTTGCTAGTGTTTTAAATCTAGCGGGACAACGATCACTATTAGCCCTCCGAGATGCACAACTATGTATAGGCTATCAGACTGTGTTTAATTTTTTTTTTCTACTAGATCAAATGTTTTAGTATTATAAGCAACTCAATTCCAGATCTTGTTCTCCTCTACCTAAATGAATTACCGAGTTCTAAGAGCAAGCATAATCAAATGTCTTGATAGGAGTTTTAAATTTACGTTAAAGTTGCCTCGTTGGAACTAATTTACTCAAACTTTTGGTTTTTGTTTATGTAATTTTAAGTTTTAAACAAACTCGAAAAAACATGAACCATTTACACATTTACTTTTCTAAAAAAAAATACATATAAACTCAGTTAAATTTGAGTTTAACGTCAAAAAATTAAAATATAACTTGTAAATTTTTAAAGACCCGGGAAAAAAAAAATACTTGTTAGCTCAGTTAGATTAGAGATAATTATACGATGCTAGTTAATTAAAGGTGTAATGGTATTCGGTTGGGACCATTATGGTCTTTTCCAAATAGACGGGATTTTGAGACTATTTTACCGCCAAATGTGACCACTTTTGAGAAACAAGTTACCATATAAGTTGTAATTGTAGTTACATTTGATCAAAAAATGGTCACAAAATCCCATCTTTTTGGACAGACGACAATGGTCTATCTGAAACAAGAATTAGCCAATGGTATTTGTAATTTTGCATCCTATTTGAGTGGAATTATTACAAGAAAAGTCATACTCAAGTGTTCAAAGTTGAAAGTATGTCTCTCCCGTGGGCATTTGTGTAATTGTCTGTCCGTTACTTTAATGGAGGTTGCTTGACTTGAGTTGGGATTGCTCCATCTTCCATTCCTCCGCCATGGCTACCGCCGGTAACTTGTTTTTTCTCTCTCTATTTTTTACAGTACTCCTTAATATCGAAGCTTATTTTTTGATGTTTTTGTAATTCACAGTGAACATCCAAGAAAGCAGCGTCAATGGTGGTTCGCCGTTGCCGGAGACAATTACCAGTTCTTTCCCTCCCTATCAACCCGACCTTGACCTAGTTAGTCTCACCTTCCCTCCTTTTCTTCTTCTTCTTCTTCTTTTTCTGATTGCTTGGCTTTCTAAATTATTCAAAACCAACGGAATTGCGTTATCTAATTTGTTAGACTTGAGTTGACTTTTTGTAGATTTTTCAACTTAGTATCGACGAATGAATCTCAACTTTGTCGTAAATTGCGGCTCTTATGCGCTTTTTTGGAACTGCGACGATTTATGTGTATGAATTGATTTTGGAACTGAGGTACTATTTGAGACGATTTTTTTTTAGCCCAATGAAGCGCGCGCTTAGTCGCATTACAAAATAGGGGAGTGTGGATTTGAACATGGAACCTATTGTCCACAATACCTCAGTCTTAACCACTAGATTAAGACATCTTTGGTATTTGAGACGATATTTGAGAGAGTAGAATTTATGATCTTATTCAATTCAAATGATAACAACATTAGTGTTTGTTACTCATTCTGGAAATAATGCCATTTTAAGTAACTAAAGTGGTTCACCATTTTTAAACCAACCAAGGAGGGCCTACTTGATTTGTATGCCACATATTCAATGTTGGAAATACCAACAACAATAACAACATTAATGTTTGTTCACAAATTCTCATTTAAGACGGGTATATTTGTTTTAAGGGAGACTAATAAATGTTGTTCTAATTAACTGCCTCATTGATGTTTACATTTTGTAGGAACAACATCCATCTTCAGTAGAACAAGATTATGAATCCATTTGCTGGGGTTGTGGATTACGACTTCTTCTACCCTCAAACGCTTCAGTTTATAAGTGTGGTTGGTGTGGGGCGGTAACTAAGCAAGATGAGTGCAAACGTGAACATAAATTTCTACGGTGGAGACGTTTGCGTGATCGTTGTTTTGTCGCTGTCCTCCTCATCTTTATGCTCTTTCTCATATGTACGCTTCATCTTCCTTATATATCTTTTTCTGTTAGTAAAACAAAAGCCATATTCCCTTCTATTCATTGTGTTCTTCCCACTTTCCTTTATAGGAATTTTCATGGTGTTCTTCCCACTTTCCTCTAAATTTGTTGATTTTCAACATCCTTCTTCATTCACAAGGTGAATAACAATTGTTTATCCTTTTTCTCAAGAGTTGTGCCCAAACAATATGGGAAGAACACTAAGTATAGGACTATAGGAGGGAGGATTTTCTTTGCCTCGAAAAACAAAACCATCATTTTTAAATCTGTTTCTTAAGCAAGTCAATCAAATTTGTTTTTTCTATTAAAAACTTGATTAAATGGACACCTATCCGAAAAGATGGTAAGTTTGAGTAAAATTGAACTTTTTATTTCATTAAAGACCCTTATTTATCCAAGTGACATTTGCACCTTGTTTACATATTTTCCTTTGCCTGATGTTGTGCTATGTGCCGTATGTCATGTCTGTTTGCCTTCCTTCTGAATTTTTGAACATGGTCGTATTGGAGAAAAGATTGATTTCCTTATAGTCATTTCTATTTCACCATGTTCCGACTTTGACACCATCTAAGCCATGTCAAACTTGATTTTTAAAAGTGCTTGGTTTAAGCAATCCAGTTATGTAGTTTTCCAATTTTCCTGCTTATTTACCTGTGCTGTTGCCGTTGTTAAATAGCCTACCAAGGCTTGCACAGTTCTGTTAAACTACCTTTACATTAACATGGAATCCCTTATTCTGTTGACCTGAAGATGTCGTTGGTCCTCAAATGATTTGTTTGACTTGTTCTTATGCCTTTTTTCACTGCTTTTTGTTAATTTCTTAGAGTAATTTCCAACACTTTCTGGTGCAGTTTAACAAACTTCTTTCTCTCGTATCTTTGGTGCTCCTCCTTGCTAATGTCCTTGATTTTTTTTTGTAATGTGACCTATTTTCCACCAAATACTGATCAAGCTTACTATGCTTTGGTTGTTGTTGACTATCTAATAGATTTGTTTTATGCGAACGCAGGTGGCGGTGTGTGGGCAGCATACCCAGTTCTGTTCTCAAAGGGATATTTTCGTGGCTTGTTCCACTGTATGGTTGCTTTCATATTGGGTGTCTCTACTCTTTCATTGTTCAGCTTGGCAGCCTTCAGTGATCCTGGCACGCCACAGTCAATAGTATGGGGTAGTTATCCAGCTGTACGAAAAGATGAGCTACGGGACTATACCTTCTGCCATTACTGCTCACAACCGAAGTCACCTAGAGCACATCACTGCAGTACATGTGGGATGTGTGTGTTAGACATGGATCATCACTGCCCATTTGTAAGCTCGCGTGGCCTTTTTCTTGCATCATGTTCTATTTATCTATTATAGGCTGAAAATTCATCTAATCTCCAGCTATATGAAGGTTCTGTAGGTCACTTCTTATAGAATGAAGTAGGTTTTGAGAACTAGATTAAAGTTCTTAAGTCTCGACAACGAGTGCAAAAATAGTAAAAAAAAAGAACTAATCAAAGCTATTGTAAATCCCACAAAATTACCCCATCGCTGATTATCTTGGAGATCCCAAATTAATCCTGCCTTGGAAAAGAGGGACTTCTGTTGATAAATGCTTCACTTCAGATTTATTAAGCTGCCCAAATTAAGAATTTATAGTGCTCATGAATCTCTGAAGATAAGATTTGCACATAAGAATTCCGATAGTAGAGATGTTTCCAACTAAGGGATTCTTTGTTACTCATTTTGCAGATTGGGAACTGTGTTGGAGCTGCAAATCATCGCCATTTTGTCAGCTTCTTGATTGTTGCTGTCATTAGCGTCACATATGCTGCCGTTATGTGTGCTTATACAATTCTTAACATTTCACCGTCTTTGGGGGAGACCACTGTTGATCAGATGCATCGAGTTGGCAACAATACAGCGGTCATGGGCATTCTCAAGGATGTTGTTATTGCTTTCCTGACTTCAGCCATGTTCTTCTCAACAAGAGGCCTTATTCTTCTCTATCTCTTTGTTTCTAGTATATCAGTTTGGATCGGTTTGACTGTGCTTTTGTGGCAACAACTTTATTTCATCTATGAAGGGAGAACTTATTTGAGTAGTTTAAGTTCTCAGGTTGAGCCGCAAAGGGACTGCAGAAACCTCTACTTGTTTTTCGGGTGTCCATATATATGTTCCTGGTACTTGCGTGCCTGTTGTAGTTTTAAGAAGATTCACCGAAAATGACCCAAGTTTTTGAGGCATAAGTACCAACTGTTGTAAAATACTGTAGGCATTTTTTCTCTCTTTCTTTTCTCGTAGAGGGAATCACAAGGGTAGTTTCCCATGTTGATGTCTGTTAAACCCAGGTATAACCGTATAAGTTGGGACTTTGAACTCGTTTCACCAGCTGCAATTGTTGTACTACAGTGAGTACCCTTCCTCTTTGGATTCAGAAGAATGGATTCCTTAGTTTTCTACCAAGTTTATCTCTGATTTTGAGCGTCATTTATGAAACTCCAAATGAAAAATTGTTTGACATCAGTGGATCGCAATGCCACAAAAATTGTTTTCTTGTATAGTGGATTTGTATAAAATTTACTCGCATCACAGGGAAATTTTCGTGGGCACCCTCGTGATTTTCATAAAACTATGTAGAGGTATTGGTTCAAGTTTAGTAATCGCTAATTTACTTTTATTGTGTAAAATAGACTTTCTTGTAACCGGTGTTTTTTTACTTTTGTTTTTTCCATAAAACTTTTAAGATTATGAATTCTTGTGCCTGTAGATCAATTTTGCACAAACATTAGATTAGTGCCAAACATCTTTACAGAAGGCTAATTGTTTATTTGAAGAGAGATTTGCTTTTGCCTATGTGGCACATTAGTATATGATGCTCTAACCCGGAAAATAATTTACAGCTTTCTGTAAACCATATTTGACAGTACTGCTTCAAGGGTTTCCGTCTACGACAAAGCAAGAGAGTCTCTAGATTGAAAACACGAAGTCACTGCGGTACAATGATTTACAATGAAAGAAAATTGTGTCGAAATAATTGCATTCAAGTCACTGAACAAGATAATTCTATTGTCGGAAGCACCGCGAAATTTCAAAAATGCCAACAAAATTTGTTCGCAGATGCTCTTCTAATCTTACCGACCCTACTTTGTCTCTTGACTGACTTCCAACTACACAACCTAATCATGATATAATTCTTCTACAAAGCGGGATTCGGAAATTTGTTTGCCAGTGCTTTGGGAGCATTAGAGGTTTCATAATATAGCTCAAGTGAAGATGAACAGGTTTTTCTCTGATCTAGTCATCCTCTTAGCTGCTGCACTTCCAACAATCCTCTCCAGCTATAAGTGACACATATACGGGCACAATAAAAGTTAGAACACGAGAAGCTGCAAAATCTAGGAAAAATATCAGACGGCAATAGGAATAGATAGTCATATTACACTGATTTTCTTATTCATGGAAGGCGGACACAGTATAAATATATCATCAGAATCAAACGATTACAAAAGAAAAATCAGGTATCAACAAACCCTGATTTAACTTGCCACAACCTAGGTATATAAAGTTTCCATTTTCAGTGTTTACAACATGTAAGAGGGGAAAAGATACTTACACGTAGCTGATCAAAGCGTGAAAAGAGCACCGTTGAATTCATGTTTTGAGATTCTTCAAGCATATTTAGAATCTGAAGAAAATATAAAATTGATTAACTGAGACACACAATCTAAACCAATTAAAAACTGAAGACACAGTAGCGAAACAATCATACTGACCTCAGGGTAAAATTCTTTCCTCTCAGGCAGAGAATAAACAATTAGATTCTTAATGCCACGGATCTACATAGCAAGAATTGGAGAGAAGTTAGCTTGGAAAGACCAGAAAAACCTGGTAATCTATGTTATTTGACACTTCACTTTGGATGTGCAAGTCATGAACTCATGTGCCAACCCAACACGACACTTCATTTTAGGCCAAAATCGCAAATTTCTTTCACAAAATTAGCCATGTCCGACACTGCGATGCACATTTGCATGGCGTAGATCACACACTAATTTCGTCGTTTTTTTTACACAATAAACACTCCGTAGTAATTCATAGGCATTCCTGCTTGTGGACTCTCTCAATTGAATCTTTGTGATTACAAATAATGTAAACAGTTGGCACTCAATAAACCACACACTAGTAATGATCAAAAGACAAACCTAACACAGCAGAAACTACCTTGTAGCGATGGTAGAAGTGGGCTCTTTCAGTATAAAGCATGATCTTTCGATCTCCCTTAATGAACCAGTTTCTTGCACGAGAGATATCACTTTGCTTTGTATACCTATCCACCGCAACAAATAGAAATGGATTGATAACAATATACAATATATTCCTCAATGATGTCTCAAGATGGAGAAGCTCGCTGCTAAAAGTTATAGAGAACTAACTCGCTCAAAGGGCAAAAGGAAGCGTCTTGTTTCTTCAAGAAATTCCGAATGCGAAGAAATTCAAAGTAAGAACTTATGAACAACATGACTCCACCCTGAAAATGTGTGCACAAAAAATTCAAGGCAAGAGAATATAACTTATTAGAAAAACCAAAATAGAGGATATATTCAATAACAACGCTCTCACATTACAATCTCAAATAATAATGTCAGCTATAACTAAGAGGGAGATATACCTGCATGGAATCTTTTATCTTCGGAAACACCTGCAACAAGTCCAAACATACACCAATTGCACATAAGCAAAACGATTTATAAAAATTGTACGACGTGAGTTTGTTCCAACATTGAAGAGGAGCAGAACTAGAAAAAAAAATTCCCAGAGACATTTGTTTTCTTCCCATTTTGGGTGAAACCTATGATTCTGTTTCTTTGGCTTCAAAGTATAATGGAACACATAAAAAATGGCTTGTAACGTTGTCCACCCTTTTCCTTTTATCAGTAGGAAGATTTTATATTATTTTATATTATGTTTTCAACAATCCAGCGAAAGCTTGTTGTGGTGAAATTTGTTCACAAGCAATAATCTGCACACAACTCAACTTCAAGCAAAAGCTATTTCTAGGTGCTGACGATGAAACATATAATTTCAGTAACAAACGACACTTCTATAGCTTCCAGAAATTTCTTTGTCAAGAAGAGGAGAAACAACAAGCCAGCCCTCTTAATATATTTGTATAGTTTTTTATTGTTTCATAAAAACCACTCAATATATTTCCTAAATGGAATCTCAAACATATGCAGATTGAAGGATGTTCAAAGTTTCCAACCTTTGTGATAAAGTACTGCAAGCGATCTTCATCATCTTCAACAATAGATTTAGGGTCAAAACGCTCATACACCTAAGTCATAAACACAGTAAGCTTGAGATAATATAAATGATCTTTAATATAGACAGATGATTAGTCTAAAGTGGATAAATATTAAAAGGCAAATGCAGAAAGAGACTTGATTAGTCGTTAGCTGAAAACATCGAGTATTTTAGCACGAAATAACTATCAAGCAATATGTGAAGATTGTAACAAAACTAATGATAAATCAACATGACTTGCAGATTTCTGACATAAAAAACTAATACCCTCTACGTCCACATTATGTGTCAAACTTAGATAAAAAAAAAAAAAAAAAGGGCAGCCCGGTGCACGATGGCGTCCCCGCTAGGCGAGGGTCCGGGGAAGGGTCCCACCACAAGGGTGTAATGTGTCAAACTTAGATATTGGGAAAAAAAGACAAGGTGCAAAGTTAGTCATTTTTATTCAATACATTCACATATTACACTCTACATATCTAGAAAATGTGGTATATCATTGAGAATTAATTTAGGATTGCTAAAACTGGTAAACATTATTGAACAAAAGAACATAATAACAAAAAAGCTGGACATTAAAAATGGAGGGATGGTCCTCCTTGCAAAAACATTACAGGACATTCCAATTTCTTTAGAGCAAGGATAATGTAGTCCCCTTAACAGCACCAATCACTTTTGCCCATAGTAACGGTAAACAACATGACAATGTCCATAAAGATCACAGGTAGCAGATTACATCCTCTGAAGTTTCAAATTCCATCTAAAGGCTAAACTGCTAAAGCTTTCCCTATCCCAATCAACACATAAAAGGTAACAGAAGGGGTATGGACATTAGTCAGTGGCCATGAGTGGTGTAGAAAAAACAACATTCACTCCCACCACAGGCAGTTAAGCTAGAATAGAAAAATCAGCATACACATACAAATTAGAACTACCAAGTTATAGCATTATATTTGAGTGATACAAACCTGGCGCACTGGCACTACAACCTTCTGGAGTATGCCTTTGTATTCACATGACAATCGTAGCTGCGGAAAGAGGCAACAAATCAGATGAGACTATCTTCTTCTCCTTTTTATTAAGAGAAGATATATAGAAGAGAACGTCAAGAAAATGATGCCTGTGAACAAAACCGCAAAAAGGGTGATGCCCAAATAGAAAAGGAAAGCTGGATAATGATAATCTCAAGCTATCACTCTAACTTAGCAATCGTAACTACTAAATGTAGAAGTTTGAAAAAGAAAAAAATTTATTACTTTACTTATTTCTATAAAAGTTAACACACATACCCTCCCATTCTCAATGATTTTCCACAAGCTGAATAAATCAAGTATTAAAACAATTAATAAGGCAAATTGATTTATTGAAACAGCATAAATCGTGAAAGTGGGGTTCGAGAGGGGTTCTTTTAATGAAATTTCATGTGATATTAGCTTCTCATCAGGACAATAAGGTTATTTCCATAGCAAAAAAAGAAGTGAGAATACAAAACCATTGCAATCATTGCGCAAAATCTACTTTAGTAGTTTCAAGTAACACTAGCTTGATGGATTTGGTAAATCCGTCGTTCTTTTAGGGGCTAAAAAAACAATAGGACAAATTTGCTCTACAGATAGGGCAGATCAAAGACAAACATTCAACTTTGCAAACATCAAATGAACAGTTACGCACACCTAAGTTACTATTCAAAAATAAGAACATGAAAATGAGCCTAAATAAATAGATATTAAACAAAAACGATCTAAATCGAGCTTATACGCAACAACATAATGAAACATGAATTAATGGAAAACCACCAAATGTCCAAATGAGCTTGTCATTGCCATACAGTGACTTCACTAAGCAAAAACTATCAATCTAGGTGGTTTCTTCGAATATAATGTCTAAGGATATTCTTTAATCAAAAATATTATTAGAAACTTTCGTGAACTCTATTCACTGCGATTTGCAATGTACAAATTGCAATCTTCACTCTCATAGTGAAACAGATATGCACTTACCTTTCCCTCAAAATTTAGACAATGCTGATTGAACAAAGCATTGATATCTGCAAAATAGTTCAAAACAGATTTATTGAACAATATTAAGACGATAAAGCATACAAGGAATACAAAAAAAAAAAAAACACAGCCATAATATTAAATAATAAAGAAATCCATCCTTCTTCGCCTGTAGTAATGAAGATTCATAGCCCTAACCGCCGAAAATCCCAGTCATAAAAGAATGTTCACTAACTTGCTACCAATCCTTAAAAAAATATTAACAATGAGACCCATACGTCCATAATCTGTATGCAATCTTCAAAATACTGATCACGAAGTACTCCCCCTATATAGAGCATGCTTTAAAGCAGGTAATAGCATCAAGTCCTCAGCAATGACACTCTACGGTGAAAGAAGCCTGCTCCTGAATCTTGACTCACTTGAACTATATTTAGTATTTCTCAGACCACCACTCACATCCTCAAATACAACTTGGACCGCTTCTTTTCCAGCCAGTCAATTTAAGCATACCACATTTCACCTCTCAGGTAGCATACATACACAACTTCTACATTATATAGGTACTACTCCCTCCATCGCAATCATTTGTTTACCTTTTATATTCTTTGTGAGAGTTATTTTAATCAAAGGGAAAACAACGATCAGGACGAAGGGAGTACTTTTTAACAGGAGGCCCTTGTCTAGATAAGTCTGTTGGTCTTTATCTATTTTAGCTTAACTTAACTGGGAAGGCCCTTATAATCAAAGTTGTTTCTTGATGGGTTAAGAAGGGAGGAGAGGAAGAGGGCTATGTCTTACAAGTTACAAATGATGATCACAGTTGTCAGTAAGAATTCAGAGACATTACGGATTGTTTAACAAGGCGAGGAGAGATTCTACGATGGTGACTATCAAAGCACAAGGCTGTAAGGAAAATCAAAATGTGAGATCAATGGGTCTCACGGATTGGACTATTGGAGTCAACACAAGTCGCAAGTGGAGTAAAGTAAAATTTCCCTCAAGCGAAGGCACTAAATCAAAATAGGAGCACCCATTAACATGAACATGATGTTCCCGTCTTGTTTGATCCATGAAAATTTTGCCACATTTAAGCTTTGGAATCGCCCACTGATATACCCCATATTGTGCAGCGAACATTGGGACTTACCAAGTTATCATGTTGGAGGTCCGTGTTCTTAAGCATGACAAAAAGAAAAAGGCAGCTGTTGATTGAGGTGATTGGTTTATATATTTTCTCCAGCTTGATTTTTTATGGCTACTAGTTCCACTCATGTAACAGGAAACAAGTAGGTAACACAGAGACCCGACCATAGTTATTTGCTTAATTTCCTACATCGTGTGTTCAGCAAACCAGAATGGGGCAGGCAAGTTCCCGGAAAACAAAGATTTGCTTACGGAGACAATATTAAAATACTGAGTGAACCAGTCAACATACCTGGATTCAGATAAGAACTTAATATTATTGTCTGACGATAAAACCGTGCCTGTCCATCGACATACCTTGACACAATATGAAAAAGACGAGTTGTTACATGCTTGCATCTTATAACTTCCAAGTACAAAATTCAAAGATCTCTGCTTCTAAATGGCCATCCAACGAGAACAGGATGTCACATTTGTAAGTAGAAGGCATTAAAAACGCTGTAATAATAGACCTATGTTAATTTGTCATGTCACCACGGTGACGTATCTGACATTCCACCATTGTGGCACAACATGCCACTTAGACGCTTCGTTTTAGACCAAAAGAACATGAAACTTGTTCAGAACATAGGTACATGACACTTGACACTGTGCCACGCCCGGAACTTGAAGCTAGTAACATAGACATAGACAACAACTACGCCATAACAAAATGGATAGAGAGAAACAAAGTTTTACCATGGTCTAAGACGCATAATATCAGCTCGATTCATAGTAGGCAAGAGATTAAGATGCTCCACAACGGTTTTAACATGAGACCAGTTCTGCAGATTCATAATAATTATGAACATGGAAAAATTAAGAAGCAGCGGGGAATTATATTACCACGGCTTGTCTACATGTGTTATAGCCATTGGGTTATGTTGGTACAACAATAACTGCAGTGCATACCTGCATTGTGATTACATCTGCATGATCTACCACAAGGATCTGCACATAAACAGTAGAAAAAAAAGCATTTTTATTTCCAATGGAACAAAGTCATCAAGATAGAAATAAAATTCTGAAGAAACTTGAGAGATATAACCTCAATTGAAGAGAGATAATCCACATCTTTTCCCTTGCATGCTTCTGCCTCCCCAATTTTCTGCAGAACATCTTTCAAATATTAAAAACCAGTGTACACCGCCAAATATAACACAATAAATGTTCTATTGACCGAAAAAAATTATTAGTCTCGCACTGACAACATTATTAGATATTTTTAAACCCTATGTGTCAAAACTTGAAACATATTCATTTTTTTTACTTAACATGTGAAACACTAGTAGCCAGAAACAAATTTCAATAGAAGTTTGAGAAACTGTAGCGAAATTGAAAACAGTGCAGGTAGAGCTAAAATTCACTATAGCACGTAGTTTACACGAGGAGAAACAAAATATTAATAACAGTCAATGCAAAATATACCACACCGGAGTTTTTCAAGATCTAATATTTAAAGCCCATGAGAACATTGCACTAGCAAGGGAGTTGATGGCAAGTTAGAAATTTGGAGACATACCTTAAAGGTAAGCATTTTTGACTAATCAGAACAAAGATTGCAGGCTCAGTTTGAAAGTATCTTTACTCTAGAGATTAAAGCTGGGTCTAAGACTATTCTAAAAATTAAAAAAAGATTGTTTACACCTCAGGTGTTGCAGTTCGTCTCCCTTAAGACGGTCATGTCCGCCTTAAGTGTAAAACGGGTCAAATACTACCCCATATAGATAGATGGGACGAGATGTTGCCATTCCCTATGCATTTCGCCTTTTGTCTTATCCATCTATATGACCCATTTTATTGTTTAGGACGGATATGTCCCGTCTTAAACAAGAATTTGTGCAGGTGTTGGGTTAGTCAACGAGAGATGGAATGAAACCTTGTAAGAGGTATTATGGTTATTATGGATTTTTTTTGTAGACATGTCCAAAGACGGCTAAACATTGGCTAGCTCATCTCCAACCATTCTTTTGGTCATAACAACTCCAATATCGATAGTCAGTTGGATTATGATACCTAGATATCTATCATAGCTTCATTAATCTGAATTTCGTTTTGGCTTGTTTGTAAAACACGATAGTGAGCTGGCGAGCCAGATACACCGCAATAGAATGGTAAATCATCTATGTACCTAGCTCCAGTAAGTATACCAACATCTTCAACGCTTACTCAATTAATGTTATTAATGGTTTCTATTTTTACAGGCTACTTATAAGATGGTGCGGTCTCAGTTTGTAATACCAATATGATTAAGCAAAGACTCCAGGTTCCAAGCAAGTAGCAGTGGGAAAAGGATTGACAACAGATCATATAGAAACACAGACTAATACATTTGCACAACTAAAAGTGCATGACAAAAGCATGCTTACAGTAATTAGGCCAAGAGGAGAGGCAATAATTATGTCTGAAGAATAGAAATCGCTGTACAGCCTTATGCTCTTCCTGTAGAAGTACCCGAAAAAGAGGAATTAGCCTACAAAGACAGAAGCAATTGTAAGATGAAATAACACAAAGATTAAGGAAACGATAGCCCCTATTCAATGTTACAAGAAGTCAAAGGCATGTGAGTTAACAAATTACATTGTAGTTTCTACCCATAGAAGAACATCATGACATCATCTTCAACACTCTAGGGGAAGTAGAAACTAAGGAATATCTCTTTGAATTATTTTCTTCAGAATTTTGTTTGATTATTCCAAATTTCAAGAAAGGAAAAAGAGATGATATCACTAGGCTTAAGTAACAAAAAGTCAGAGCACAATAGTAGCACAGTTTGTACTCGTGTAATCTTCCAACAAGCAAACTGGTCCATTCAATGGCTCATTTCTTTTCATTTCACAGCATGTTAGAATTTCAAAAGTTTATTTAGAAGTTGCACTTGAAGGAGCGTGTGACTGAGTTGAAAACTCACTGACTAAAGCGACATTTGAGTAATATCATTACTATTAAACTTCCCTTCAGCAGCTTTTCAGCTGCTCGCCTCTGGAACCTCAGGGAAGTGCACTGTGCCTCATACCAACACATATCCAAGCTCTGCAAATCCCATTCCTCTAAAAATTTTCTAAAGATGATATTCTTCTGTGGATATGCTGGAAATATTACAAACCACCCCCCTCATTCCCTAACTTCCACTTCAAGCTGTGCGCAATGCTTGAACCGAATTAAGAAGCAAACAGAGAGATTAACAGATAGCATACCTTGTAAATTTGACCCCAACCATAAAGAGATCTTTATTATTGCCACCAAAAAGCGCCTGATGATCAGAAGGTTTTGATGGCTTTTGTGCCTTCACATCCTTGGTTTCAAGCTCATCACTTTCTTCTTCAACGTCAGCCCCAAACTCTTTGTTAAACCGATCCATATGCTCCACACTGACCTGAGAATAAAATGAAGAGCAGAAAGAGAAATATTAGGAAGATAAATTCATACAGGCCCAATTGACATAACTGTCCCCGCTTTTGCTGTGTGCTTCAACTTTTCAAGGTGCAAATTATGCAGGTGTAAATGAGTGTGTTCCTTTCTATATTGCAAAAGATGGGGAAATGGCAGGTCAATGCAAGTATGACTGTATGAGTTTGTTCTCCAACACGAAAGATAAAATATGAAAAGTACAATGTAGTTACAAACCTTATTTGCTGAAGGGGTCAAATGTACAAGTCGCCTCACAAGACGGTGAGCAATGCTTGCCAATGGAAGCAGAAACAAAACCTAGAAAAAGGCGGTATAAATCAACAGGAGTTCCGTAAAACAAAAAAAAAAAAAAAACAGAAATGAAATGAAATGGCACTGACAATTAATGAAGACTAGAAAACTACCCCAACCACCAAATTCCTATTTCTGGCTCTGTCAACTGTCAATGCCACCATAACAACACATAAACATCTTTGAAAAACAGCATTCTTGTTTGCTGTATGTGTGTAACCTTAAAAAAATATATAAACGCCTATGGTTGTCTCTAGCATACCAGTGGGCAATTATCCCATGTCATAGCCCATTAGAAAACAACTTAAAGCAACTGCTGCCCAGGGACGTTTAAAAATCCATATCTTTCTCTCTCAGTCAAATTTTCTGCAGTATAGAAAATTGAGCAATGATTATCAAAGCAAAAATCCCACCTTTGGCCGACAAAAACCTTGATCAAGGAAATTGGTAGTTCTGAGTTCTTCATTGGACGATTCCTTGTATTTCACTAACTTTGCGCTATTTTTCGTGACAAGATCTCGGGTTTTGAAGGTATGATTAAGCTGTAGCAACCAAAAAACAAATAATGAAGGCAAAGAACAATGGGAGATATAAAAATGAAAAGACCAGCAGACTTCATAGCCAGAGCTGGCCACAAACCATATGCATGACATAAGAATCCATGATACTTGAGTCTTCATCAGATCCCTTTTGATAGAAGCCCTTCTTTTGGTGATGAAGTATATCCCGGTAACTACTGCCTAAAACCAAATACATATTGTACAACAATTAGACATAAGAGGTTTAAAGAATCAAAAGGAAAGTTATCATGGTGGACTACTTTAGGATTTTAGGAATAAGATAACTTCACCGTGAACTGATAGACTAACACGGACATCGTTCGCAGAACAATCTCATTAGTGAAAGAGAGGGAGAGGAATAAAGGAGAAAGAACAACACTCAATAGTTTTTACACGAACAACAACATCAAGATGATTTTCTTTTTTTCAAGAGAAGAAGCTCATTATGAAATATGAAATTAAGACCCCCAAACGAGTAATTGGGAAACCACAGCATGTGGATTCAGACGACTAATTTTCTTTGATGACATGTTTTTGTTTAATTGGCATATACATAATATGAGAGAAGTACAAGGAACTATTTCAATTTAACTTATTTACACAGAACTCACTGCAAAACAGCACTAGCCCCGAGGTAAATGTATCAAAGATGGACTCCCAAAAAAGCCCATATCATCATGAAATAGCTTCTTTAAGTGTTTTGTTATTAGCAATTACAAAAGCTATTTCACCAATGACAAAATATGACCACAGAACAGTACCCTAATGCCTTAAAAAGGCTGCTTCCTGCCAATGGCAAGGTAAAGGGTCGGATGTATGAAGCCTTATTGCCTTGCCCCTATGTTGAAAACAACACAATTGTAAGAAAAAGGATGACGCAAACACATGACACTTACAAAGGTTGAAAAAAGATATTTGCTTGGATGACTCAAAGTTTTTGCCCCCAGATGCATTATAAATGTCCAACCAATGCTTGTATAACTTCAGATTGAGACCGTAAGGAGCAGTCGCAGAAAAATCAGCATCCTAGATATACAAAGGAATCAATGCAATAGTGTTAAGCCCACAAAGTAATTACACAATGGATGTTATACAATTCCTTTCTTCTGTATGTCTTAGATAGTTAAGGGTGAAATTATAATAACAAAAGAATGCAGATGGCTCCCATTTGAAAATTTTCATCGATAAATAAACTACACCATACTAGACATTTAAAACATTTACCTTTTTCAACTTTTGGGCACATTTTGGAAACACTGAAGGAGAAAAATGCATGTTAAGGAATAAGGACAAAAGAAATCAGATAGCTGCTTGAGTATTGTGTAATTTAGGGTAAAAATAATTTTGCAATGATAAGAGTGAACAAGTAGTTCTCAAATAAGGTTTTTTTTTTTTTTTTTACTTCAAAGAGCTCAATCCTTGATTGTGGATAAATCCTATGACTAGAGTGGATGATTCATGATTCTTAACAGCCACCATGTGCCAGGAGCAAACTGCTAGATTAACATATGCACTGCATATAGGCAATATATTTTGTACATATAAGATGAGCCAAAAGCAGTAGGCATATATGGTTGTCTCCTCTAGGTAGTTAATATATTTCGTTCGTGACTACTGCTTTGTCTAATGTTGGACAATGCAGCGCTATTCAAAACAACGCGAACTAGAAGATAAAACACGCACCACTACCAAGTTGATAACGATAACAAGCAACAGATACCTCGACAAAATTCTCCCCGGTACCCATCCATTTAGCAGTAGTCGAGTAAAATGCTTGCATATGCCATTTGTATTCCCATTTTTTCTCCAATAATGTCTGAGTATCTTGTTCAGACAACTTATGTGTTGTATGAGTAACAAATCTACTGCACAAACATCAAAGAAGTAGAGTATTAACAAAAAATGATAAATACTCTAATTAACACGATAAAGTATTCCACAATCATTCTTTTTGTTGAACAACTCCAACTTTCCATGGCAATTTTTAGATAAGATACTAACTGCATGAAGCTTTCTTCAAAGTAAAAAGAAAGAAATGCCGCATAACATCGACAATATTCCACTAGACAAGGATTCTGAGTGAAAGAGAGAATGCAAGAGATTAAGTAACATGCAAAACAGATTTTAAGTTCCTTTAACTTGTGTGTTCCATCCATAAGTTTTAATAGTTTCCCTTAAGGACTAATAATCAAGTATTCATTTGGATTTTTCTAAGCTGCCTAACATTAGCATACATAAAGCACTACAATGGTCTCCTTGATGAAGTGTTGTCAGTAGAATATCATTATTCCTGCTGTAGAAGATATAAAACTTGGCAATTCAAAGAAGAAGGCAAGGATTAAGAACTTCAATATAGAGAGGAAGATGAGAATACTTCGATAAAAGAAAAAAAAACTAAGAAATTGAATTAGCTCTACACATCATATAATATGATATGACACAACCTTTTGCTTAGAGATAAACTCGTGGAATCATTGTCATTCTCCTCTGGATCAGACACATCATCATCATCATCATCATCCTCTGCCATATCTGAGGCCTCGTCTTCAGATAATTTGAGAGCATCACCCATCACACTACATGTCCCAATATTTTGACTGGTACCTGAAAACAATAGGACGGTGAATTACAAAATAAACGAATATAAGGAAACTAGGCAAACCGGTGGTGACTTTACTTGTACAGTACATTTCAAGTACAAGGCTGCAAAAGCCAAATAGGTATATATCCTTCCATAATGTTGATTTGATATATAGAATGTTGATTTGATATATAGAGTACCATAACCAGCGCGCCATATGGATATAAGTATATTGTTAGCAGAAGGTAATGAATGTCATAACTCATAAGTGCAAAATTCACACTAACATTGGAGCGCATAGCAGTACAAAGTCTACAAACTTAATCACCTGCCTTCAATTTTACACTAGGATGAGTATACTAATCCCCTCCAGTGAAGTACTTCCTACGTCTTTCTTTTCATAAATTAAGGGATAATGATCTCCTAAAGAACTGGATAGAGTTGAAAACAAATCTCTTTTCTACATACTTTTCTACATAGATTTTTTTTTTTAAAAAGATGCCAAAAAAATTTACCTTTTAAATCAATTTCCTTGTCAAAGACAGAATCACTTGCACTCTCGTCCTTGCATTTCCTACAGAATATTCAACAAATTACAAATGCAAGCTTAATTTCATAAAGGAAATCGGCAATAATCTAAAATTCCTATAGCCTTCAATTTGGAGACGGCATAATTACTTACCTCTTCTCACGCCCGTTCTCTTGTGACTTGCTGCTTGACTCAAGTTTGTTGAGCAAGGTATCATATAGAGAAGGTTCTCTCATAGCCTCCAATTCTTGGCTTTTTTCTTCATCCTCCTCCATTTGGCTGTCCTCCCCTTCGCTATCATCACTGCCCTCCTCTCTTAACTTGACTTCCTCATCTTTTTCATAACCTCGTTTTCTAGATCGTTTCTCATACATATCTAATTATATATAAATAAAAACCAGGTTCAGCCACAAGAGAAAAAATATAATTGGAACAAATTCCATAAGCAGGGGCACGTACACTTGAGAGCAATTATTTATGAATTTTTTACAACATTGATCAAAAGCTATAATCAAGTGTCGCAATACCCTTACTCGTTTTACTAACATGAAAAAAAGTAGTACGCAAACATTCTGTAACCTAAAGTATCAGGTGTTGAGCTATGAACATCCTTGCTTTGGACACGCCGACTCTTGTTCCTACCCCTGGTTCTAGAATCCACTAAACCTAGATTCCACAATAAATTAACTCAGTAAAATAATAAGCTTATCAGAATATCTTCAATCAAATTACTGCTACTTTGCATTGTAAAACAGTAAAAAAAAATTCACTGAAAATTCACTAATCACAGAGTAACCCGCGTAATTGCTATAAAGAATGACGTACCTCGAGTGTGTCTAAATCGCTTTGGCATATTAACGAGTATAACCTATAGCGACAAAACAAGTATAAATATGTAATATCATGAACACAAATTGATTGTTATATAGGACGGTCTCTTACCATGAGACCGGCCCATTAACGAAAAGCCCCAATCAAAAATCAAATACTTATTTCGTAAAAAAAATAAAAATAAACAAGCAACTGTCATCTTCACAAATACTTCAGTAACCACCGACTAACCCCACTCCCCCTTTTCTATCACCTTCTTTCTTCTATCAAAACAAGCACCAGTCTCATTGCAAAACTCCTTGTCTGCAACTTCAGGACAGTTCAGGAGCAAAGTCGACTACACCTCGCACCACTCCTCCATAAAAAAATGATCTAAGAGCCACTAATTTCTTGTTTAAAACAAGAAGTTTTCAAACTAAGAATGGTAGTTGTTAATCTAAAAACTATACTTGACAAAATAAAGCAACTCTAAACTTGATTTGCAAATAAACAAAAAAAAAAAATAATTGTGTGTTTTGAAGTTAAAACTTGTGGATGTTTAACTATGATATGAGCCAATTAAATTAAAATTATGAGTTTTTAATTTAATTTGAAGCACATAATTTTCAACATAAAAACTAAAGTTTTGAACATAAAAGTTTGAGTATTCAAGCATAAACAATTAGTTAAATCTGAAACTTACAAGATCAAATTACAAACCTAGGTAGTCGATGTTGACGATAATTATCAACATTCTTCACCTTTAGTTTTAACTAATAAATGGAAGAAGATAAAGGACCGAAGTCACCGAACAATGGTGATGATAAGAACGATTAACGCAGAGTTGGTGAGGATGTGTGTGGGTTGCAGGGGCGGTGGAGAGTAGGTGGCGGTGGTGAGGATTTGGACTGAAGAGACCACGGAGGAAGGGGCGGTGGAGGATGACGTAAATTGTAGTGGTGATGGTGGGTGTGGATTTGCAATGGCCGTGAATCCTTAAAGCATAGGGTTTTATAGGAATTTTTTTTCGTTTTACTCAACTCCTCTTATTGGGCTCTAATCCCCTATTGGACTCGTCTTATGCTATAAGACGGTCTTATAGGAGAGTTACTGCTCAGACAATCGGAAATTACGGAACAAAACCAGCAGTATAGACAATTGATAATGATTTGACATACAAATTTGTGTCTGGGTATCACATACAGATTAGTACAATTTTACTAACAAAAACAAGTAAAAACAACACATATAGTTTAGCAAAAGTTATAATAAATGATTACTTGGTAATATATTAAGCATGATAATAATTTAATTAAAGCTTAGAATATGACATGAACAACATACCTTGTTACCTTGCAGGTCTTAAAGCAGGGATGAAATGAAGAAGAAGCAGGAGGTGAAACCAAAACGGTCGATGCTTGTGTTATGAATTTATGATGGGTTTATGAATTATTATGGGTTTTACCGAGTTTTTGGCTAATTTATGGGCTATGGGCTATGGGCTATGGGCTAAGTGCACAATTTCAACCCAAATTCTCACTTTAGACGGGCATTATCCGTCTAAAGTTGTGGATAGTGCAAGTGGGTGGGAAATTTCAAACGTACTTGATGCGAGTAACGATGCTCAAGATTCGGAAGTTGGTAGTTGTATGCTAAGGGTTGGAACGACCGATGTTTCGACGAGCTCAATGGCACGTTGTGTTTGTATGGTGTCTTGCGTTGGTCCGTCTTAGCAATTACATTAATTCTATTTTGTAGAGTTAATGAAGGTTTGTCAATGAGTCTTTAGTTTCCCTATTTTAATGCTGCAATAAGGAGTCTTAATTTAGCCTAAGTAATTATCCTTAATTAGCTAGCCTTTCGTTTGCTTGTAGCTACTAAACGTCTGTGGTGTTTGGCTATTTATAGCCTTCTTTGCTTTGAGTTGGATTATTCAGTAATCATAATCGGAAAACTTGCTTGTTAGCAAAACAAATCCCGTTTTTATTCGAACGTGTTTTGAATATTAACTTGTTCGATCTCAATAGGTCTTGAGTTCGTTCTCCATTGTTCGAGTTATAGGTCTAACCCGAGCAAATATCCCATTGTTTCGATTTCTAGCCAGATTTCGAAACAAATATCCCTTCTATCATTTTCATTTTTATTCTTTAAAACGCTTCCGCATAAAATTCGTATCAGTATTGTAGTAAACATACAACTATGAAAAAAAGGTATGTTTGTGGTTTTAACTTTTTAACGTAACTAATTATCGGTACGTATCGATACACGTATAGAGAAACAAAAATTCAAATACTTTTACAATTATATGATGCGGTAAGGTGTATTCCGAAATTTAGGAGGTCACGATATTGATTATCCGGAATTTAAGAATTACTCTTTCCATCCCGGCCATTTGTTTACCTATTCCATTTCAGGATGTCTCGTTCAATTGTTTACATTTCTATTTTATGAATGTTTTTAATGGACAATTTGATCATCCATACTCAATTTGGTCTACTTATCATCTAATAATTGGTTCTCTCCTTTTTTTTTCTTGGTTTTTTTATGTCAAAACCAAAAGTAAACAAATGACAGAGACGGGTGGAGTAATACGAGATTTAGTTTAAGTGATGAAGCTTTTAATTGGGATTATCAATTGCACTTCCGCTTGGGCTTAGTTTAAAAAGAGCTAGCAAGAGGGCTAGAAGAGGTTGTGAGACAGATTCCCATCAGCACATCATGTGCGAAGCGGTGGGAGACGACCAAGCCAATCGATGGTGTGGAAAAGATAATTGAGGAACAATACGTCGATGAGCTTTCGTGATTGTCAACTTAGAAAAAACGGTGCAAGTACAAGTGATTAAGTGAAATAGGTCCGCACTTATAGGTCTCATGTTGATGAGCAAGAATTTATAGGTCCACTCGTAACGAATTTACTGCAACTCAAACTGATCCAACCCAAGCCCAACCTGATTGATGTATGAGAGACTCAAAACCCTATGCCAGCCTCTCAGTCTTGAGACTTAATAGAGTTTTGTCGGCTTTCTTGTGGCTGTGATGGGTTTACAAACTATGACGCGGCGCCTACAGCTGGAGATTTCCTTAATACAGTTCAAGATATACGAGTATCAAATTCAACCTAATGTATCAGCAACATTACCTTAGTGAGTAGTGACACAGGCTCCTACCCATGGTGAGTTAAAAGGTCAGCATCACGTACCGAAAGCACCAAGTGATTGCTTTCAGATGTCACAAAATAAATTTTGCGGAACCAAGTGCTACTTCATTACATACAAATTACAATTGATACAAAGCACAAATAAAAGTGCAAAATTTTACATGATCAACCTACAAAAGAATTTATACAGGTTGAAG
>JAGPOY010000013.1:0-21618 GCA_018983105.1 Silene uniflora | reverse complement strand
GAGTAAGATAACTACAAAACAGTGTTGATATGGAGAGCCTTGAGCAAAGAAGTAGCCATTTGTTTAACCAATACTTGGCCACTACCACCAGCTCGCTGCCCATCTCTTCGCTCCTCGATTAGATTCTGGAGCTTTTGTGGAAGATCATTCTCCACAATCAATTGTTTCGGCCGAGGATGGTGCTCATAAACAGCCTAGAAATAACATTCATATTAACAAATGCCAGTCTGCTAATATCATAACCCGTTAATCGTTTGAATGATTATATAAGATGGTCATCCTGATAGTGATCCCTCTCATCACATCAACTATGCCTCGAGAATTTTAAATATAAATCTTAAAAACCTTTCCCATGTAACTTTTATTGGGTGCTAATTTTCAGCAAGAAATTTAATTCCTAAAAATGGAAAAAAGGAAGCAGGAAAATGAATCATCTAATCCAAACCATAAGATAATAATCTCCATATGTCCCCATTCCCCAAAGTCGCCAATGCACACAATCTTGAGGTTTAAGAACAAGCATTAAAACAATGAAGCATACATATATATATAGCATAATGAAAGCAGGTTTCCTAACCTTAATTAGCTTCAACAAATTAAGCCGAGCTATAGCATCCCTGTGATCCAGTTTAGCAATGAGCAATGAAGTCAAACCGTTGACGGCTAATGTTGTGTTTATTCGAGGTGATTTCCTGCATCAAACATGGAAACAGCGACTGGTAACTAATGTATATTGACATCGTTTGACCTCAGAAAAAAGGGGGCCATATAATTGGGATAGAGGAGTAGCATAAATAAATGCATGTAGTTCCTAATTTCCTATGGGATAAAAGAACAACTTACGTAATAATTTTCAGGAAAGGCTCCAGTATGTGCACGAAATGTTGGTCTGGACAGTCCTGGAAAAACTTGACCAACTTCTGCACTGCTTCCTTCTTAAGCAAAGCTTGTTCAACTTTCCTATTGTCATTGTCATGTGCAAGACAAACTGCAATTGAATCTAACGCAGTCACGGACCAAAGCTCATCATCAAGCAGGCTTAGATATACATCCAATCCACCATGGGCTCGTAACTGCTCCCTTGAATTTCGTGATGCATGTGCCATATCACATAACAAAGGCAATGCATATTGTTTCAAAGGAGAATCTACCATGATGAAATTCATCAGGTGTGGGATGATTCCATTTTCAGCTGCTTGCTCCTGTCTCCTCTTATTTATCTTACAGAGGTTGAACAGCGCGTTGAGGACCTTCAGAGAAAGAAACCTTCCCGTCAGAACCATCAAAAGAGTTAATCAAAACTCAAAAGACCACGGCCAACTACTTTTAGGCACATTATTTTAAAGGAGCAGGCTGCAAGGGCCAGTGTTGAGAGTAGAGAGAGTGAAAAATTTGGTCTACATTTTAAGAAGGAAACGGAACAAAGTTGAAACAGCAGAAAAATATAGTCTATAGTTCCCAATACCAGAATAAATATCCTTTTCCATCTATACCGATGGGTTGCTTACACTTGTCAATATCCCCCTCACAGTTTTTAAGAGGGTAAATAACCTAGTGGAATGGAGGGAGTTTCATTTTGTTAAATATTGTGATACAAAAGCACATTGAGATATATGAATAACCAATAGAGAAACTAGCCAGCAAGCTGGAACATTCTTGGCAATTGCAGAGTGATTAGAAGAAAACAGGACAATGGGTTCCATTAGAAGACATTGAACCTTTCCTCTCACTAATAGGTTTGTCTTTACCAAGAGCCAAGATGACAAATGCACAACTTCCAAAGAAAAAACATACCAAAATATCAAAGTTCAAAAAAAATAACAAATTTAGATTCCCACCTCATAATGAATTTGGGAAATTAGAGACCCTTCCTTCAGTTCAAGGTTAGGAATAAGATGTTTAATTGCTTCTGCCCTCTGAAGATTCTCGAGACAGTTAGGGTCAGTTGATAAATGATTGATGCACTTCAGTAACTGCACAAGAAACACCATGAAAAGTCACAACGAATTCTAAGCAGTTTTTCCTCAAGAGATTGGAAAGAGACAATAAAAGAAAAACCTTCAACTAGTTAAGAGAGAGTAAAAACAAAGGTATAGCGGTTAAATGGATATAATATCACAGTTATGAGGGCAAAACTTAGATGATAAGACCGAGTACCTTCAAAAGGATAGGAGGTTCAACTCTGTTGAACATATGGAAAAGACGGGTAAGCAAACTTTGACTACACATGTACGACTTCACTGTGGTATCTGCTTTGGCAAACTCAAGAAGGAGCTCTGCCACTTTTTCAAGATACTCTCTCGAAACATCAGAATTCGAAGCAGACACCATATGAGAGAGCAGCCCTGATGACGCTGCACTCCCTGGCCTAGCATTTAAAACACCTGAACCTGAGAGTACACCTGATGCGGTCTGGGACGCAAGTCCAGATGTTGAAGCAGCTCCATCATTAGACGTCAATGACCCCAGTTTCTTAGCTGCTGTCTTATGGATTCTTGGCGTTTCAGAATTTCCGTTTTCCCTTCCACGCCCAGAGACCTCTGCAGGGAGAAAAGTGCAATTTTAATCCTACAAAAGATGTTAAAAAAGCAAGCTAAGCTATAGAACAGGTCATAATGAGGCATCAGAAACAATCTTTGTCCTGGAGATATCAATATTGCCATCATTGGAAAATACACCCGCTGTTTAGCAGCAAAATAAGCAATTAACAAAAGAGTCGCCAAAAATCTTTATTGGTTCAATCTCCTATATTTTTTATGAAGAGAATGCATATTTTTACTGAAGGATCCGCAAAAAAGGGATTTGGATCTCTTGCCGGAATTATTTGGAAGAAAACAATATTGTCTATCACTTCATTAATCAAACAAATCTGCAGCGTCTGCTTAAAGGTGCACAACTGAAAGACATCACAGAGGCGTAGATGTCACTCATGTTCACGATAATAATCCATGAAAGTGGGAAAAGGATTACCTTCTCGTATCTATGTGACTATATTGCAATATATGTATGTATACAGAGAAAGTTAAGGTAGCTGGACAATATTCGGATTTGGACCAATAAACACACACATATATATATCCCTCTGCTGAAGGGTCACATGCGGCCCAAAGGCCCATTACCCATCTCGTTAGGCTGCTGAGAGAAATATGATGATGAACTGAAAAAGAAATGGAAAATAAAAAATGACAGCAACCCCACAATGTAGGACTAGTACATGAGCTAGGAATGTGCGAAGTTGACAAAGAAGGAATCTACACAAACACATTAAGGAACCCCAGTGTGAGTAAAAAGTGTGCTAGAAGTCGAGTCTAGGCCACTAACATCTATCTGAAATGGAGTAGAATGCTACAAACTAGTAGAAAGAAAGTGTCAAAAGTGGCCCTTCGATATGTAGAATTATGTGTATATGACATATGGTTCTCAACTCCTCGGACCCTTCCATATCAAAGGACTAGTGTTGGCCATTTGAATGCAACAAGAGGATTTTTCAAAAGCTGCGGCCCTCCCCCATAATATAGTAGAAATCAAACATTTAGCCAATAGAAGTGTATGGTAGCCGTATCTACTTAAAAACATACATGCACAAACAGTCACCAAGAGAGAGAATTACCTGCAAATTCTGCCATAAGGAAATCAAGTTCATCATTTGTTTTTTTATCATTTGATGTATGCAGCAAAGGAACTATACTTTCATGTCTCTCAATGCCTGTTAAATTGCGCATATCTAGTTGGCCAGAAAAATGCCGGGAAGGAGGCTCCTTCTCTAGCAAACTAAGAAGTGGACGGACTTGCTCCGGTTGAGAAGCAACAGCACCAAGAAGCCCATTCGAAGCACCTTCAGCAGATTTTGGAGGCCTGTCTGTGGACGTTCTATGGGTAGAACCAGCATTTCGTTGCTGTCTAAAATCTAATTCAGCCCGAGTTGCCTCCTTTACCACATTCACAAATTTGTCTGCAGGGTCAGTCAGTCTAGAAGTAGCTGCAGACTCGGCAGTTGTATAGCTTGACTGAGGCCTATCTGGGTCAACTGAATAATATGAATTTTTCAGATTGCGTGCATCTTGCCTTGAAAAATGGACCAAATGTACATTACATACCGTTAGCTGAAGAGTCCCTGAAATCAATCTGTTCGGATCCCGAATGAAGCACTTCACTTGAGATGAAAGTAGGATGGCTAGGATCCAGTTGAGCAGAACGTGGCCGCTGAACTGAACCATCAGCCAGAATTCCACCACCAGCAGCTATGGAAGCAAGGCGAGTAGCTTCATTCAGACTATGAAGCGTGTTAGTAAGCCTCAGTAGAATCCCATTTTTAGCAGCAATCCGACAGAAATCATTTCTTGGGGTTGATCTCTGAAGTTTGAGCACCTGCCACAGGCCATCGATAGCTAGATGAACCATTTCCCTGGACATTTTGTAACTTTTTCTTAGATAGCGCAAGAAAACGGTCAAATAATAAGATATCTCGACAAAATCATTAGTTCATTACAAAGGCTGTGAAAGTGTGAATGAATTGCAGCTCTTGCATATAAAGCGTAAAGCCTAAACAGCAAAGTAACTCTGGTAGATTGAAAAAGAGAGAACATAAATTTAGATCCACGATCTGACATGTTATTCACTCCATGTTAGCAATTCTGTCTTGTTTAAAGTGTCACATCATATCCAAGAAACTGAGGAAATGCTGCTTGTCAGAATGAGATTGATATAAAATCTCAAGCACCCACATTGTCAATTCAACATTGATCTAACCAGAAATTACAGGTTAACATGGGTGTTATTGTAAGATAGTAACCTACCTGTACTTTGCATAATCAGCCTCCATAAATCCCACCAAAACCGGTATGCCACGGCATGCAATGAACATTTGCAATGTGGACGAGCTGCAAAGGGAAAAAAGCCGTCAACACCAACGATGCATGACCAAATAACTACGCAAGCAGGATCAATGTCAGAGCTATCTTCCAAAGTAGCATATAGAACTGCCAGAGCTATCTTCCACAGTAGTATATAGAACTGCAGAAAATATAACTCGTAATATAAATTGTAACTGAAAGAGTACGGATACTTTTCTCAATATCTTTGCAAAGCACCTTTGAGAATGGACTCTTGTGATAATAGATTACATTGAGCATATAACAAAGTATGATCTCAATAAGAAAGCAAGAAACAGCAATTGAGCACCTTTGTTGACAGTTGCTTAAATTTAAGCTATTGGGGTCATGTAAGATTTGAGCCTTTTATCGAGTGATGAGCGCAAAATGCCATCTAATGTGCTCAAAGCTAGGTTGGGTCGGTAGTCCAAAATTTATATACTAATCCCTCATAATAGAACTTGGTAAATTTACGTACTTTTTAATAAAATTTATGATTAGGCAGCTTATAACAAAATTAATAGTGAATCAGTGAGGTGATAGAAGAGCTGAGATACCTGCCTCATTTAAACTGGTATCAAGTTTTTTAGCAGTCGCCATAAGATTAGCTAGTTACCAGTACAAAAATTTCTTGTCGATCCATCAGAGGATTCTGACACGAGTTATGTGAGATTGTGAGCTTATACCTACTTTTTGCCTAACACAAAGAAAGGGCCAATAAGGTCCATTAGAGGGTTGACTTGGACAGTTGGACCATTTTTGACACGGCTGGAGAAGTAGATTTCATGGATGGCCATCAAAAATTTCTCATGTAATTCTCAACAAGCCTATACTTTAGTATTCTTATGTAAAAAAATGTAGAATAAGCATCACCTAGATTGACAAAGCTGCTGCAGGAAATAAGCAGCTTCCATACGAACTTCCCGAGGACGATCAGGAACAGCAAAACCCATGACAACAGGTATCTGCAACATAAAAATGTGGAGTAAAAACTGAAGCCAGAGAAATTATGCAGCAACGCACCATTGGAACCCATTATACAAATGGAAAACATTAAAACGCCATTGTAGTGAGGAAAATCGTCTAGACGTGTTTTTATACACAAGTATGAGGGAAGAGAGGGGAGGGGGGATGGATGGGATGGAAGCAAATGGAGCAAAGAAGTTTTCCCTCCAACCTTTCCTATGTTGGAGGGATTTTGGTAAGGCTTATTGGAGGGAACATGGAACCTTTCCTAAGTTCGGAAACTTTGACCTCCAAAACGCAAATGGGAAGAAAATAGGAAAATGGAGGGATTATATGAAAGAACTCAGTGAAAACATTCCTAGCTGTTCCTACAAACAAAACGACGATTGAACACAAGACCAAAAAAAAAGCTGTACCAATGACTATTCTATTAACCAAATCTCTCAAGAATAGCTTTAAACATAGTTTCATTTACTGATAACCAAAAATAGTATCAATACTACTTTAGTCGGGAATCATAAGTTCAAATAAATCTCATCACATAAAAAGCAACTTTGATACGACATTGGACAACAGGCAGATTCAAGTCTATTCGCCTAAGTCGAAAACAGCAATGAAGTTCCATATAACATAGAAAGGTGGTGGTGGATGGGGTGGTCATTCGGAAGGAGTACCAAACTTTACAACAAATAGAACACAAGAAATCACGGACAATATTTAATTAGTTATATACCTTATTTATCCAGTCACCAAATGATATTACTCATTTTCAGTGGCAATTAACATAGAGATACTCACCAGTCCAACAAGACAAGCATTCTCCTGGAAATCAATGTTATCTCTGATTATCTGATTTATCACTTGTAGGACTGAGCATATAACCTGTCTCGTGCAAAATTTAAAAACATTATGTATTGATCCTGTAAAAGTAAACACTAAACAGTACTGGACGGAATAACTTCCAAGACAAGAAGTACACGGAAAGACAAGAAATACACGGAATATAACAGTTTAGATACCCGAGGTCTAGGCACTTCAAGCAATTCCATAAGAGGTAGAAAGCCATGCTGAGTGATAAAAACAATCTTCTGCTCTGAACGTTGATGAAAAAATGCAATGAGCTTCTGACAAGAATTAACAATCACATCTTCCGGTTCCTCTGGTCTCAGAGACCCAACTAATCGGCTGAATTCAACAGCCTACCAATCATAAAGTTGATGATTAGCTCAACCAATCAAAGACCACTGAGTGACATAGCAACATATAGCTTTTGAATTACACTATGCATGAACTTTACATAGACAGCTTCCCTCATACCCAAAAAAAGAAAAACAATCACCATGCAAAAATCTAATCTTACACTTCATTAAAGGACAATGAAAGATGGTATGCAGGCTAGAGAAGGTGGTGGGCATGGTCATACAAAAGTTACTCGAATTCATTTTTATGAAGCAGGTTAAGGGAAGAGAATTTGAGGATTCACTGACTGTGCTTCTCCAGATTAGTTCCTTCTTACATATCTTATTATCACACAGCCACTATGATTCCTCACTCAACAATTTCCTCACCACTTACCTTCCAATTTTGCACCTCGAATTAGAAACCCCAAGCCTTTCTAAGGTTAGAGAATGCATTACGATAATACAAAGCCCCAAACTGGCCTGCTTCTTTCCTGTTGTTCTTTAATCAGGGGAGTAGCTGTGGCTCTTAAAAATAGGATAAAAAAAAAAGGACCAGCTACAGTAAAATGAGGTAATTATGACTCCTTTAAATCTGAATGTACCATTGGGATTAAATATCCAATAAAGTTCTAGAAAAACTAGCCTTCCCAGTATTCAATGCTTGTGTTTGTACAAGTTTCTGAATCGTCTATTTTATTTAAATAAAATATTAATGTTTTGGCTTAACTGAAGTGTTCTAGTGTACTATTCTTGTCCAAGTGATGAAAGGTACTCAACCCCAGTTAGGAGCATAAACTCATATAGCATAGTCCTATAAAAGCATATATTTCAGAGTCAAAGAGAAGACAACAGTTAATTGAGTCAACAGCTATTAGCTATGGTTGAAAAAGAAACGGCACTTACAAGGGAGCCTAAAAAACTAATTAGCCAATTGCCAATCAAACGCATGATGTTTATGGACCAGTCTAATGCATGGCTTTGCTAAGGACAAAGGAGACAATCTAGAGTAAAATGCCTATTTGATTTTGACATGCCACAAGTCATGACACAAATTTGCACGTGTGGGCCATGTGCTGTGACATGGAACTCCAAAGAAAAAAGCATTACAAACGTGATGCATCAACCTATACATTGCTATTTGCAACGGGGTAATAGTTACGCAAAGTGATGGCTAACGCATATAAAATGAACAGAGATCTATCCAAAACTAATAAACATACTTCCATCTCTTCAAGAGTGAGTAACCTTCGCTTAAATAATGAATTTGAAATATGATGAAACATGTTGGGCACTTGGACGCTATTTTATTTTGTGGATTAAGTTGGACTTATAAAATGTATCACAATTAATTTTGTATGTAATGCCTAAATTAAGAAGTCTGAAGTTTTTGGCTTAATTTATAGAATTATAATTTGCAAGTTTTAGCAGGCTTGTTCACCGCACAGGCCTAAGCTGTAAGTAGCCTAAGGACAATGGACCAGAACAGATGTCAAAAAACGGATTCCAGACTAGAAACATTGCTCTTTACCTGAAGTGGAAAGAGACTTTCTCCAGGCAGCTTGTCATCAAAACCCTATGACATAAATGTAGAAAGTAAATAAACTGAAAGATCTAATTCAACAACAGAAAATATTAAAATTTCCTTGGAACATACCACACCGCTGTCTATGTCTATCACGTTCTCCTTCAAAGCACGTATCATAACACGAAGTAGGTTTCCTCCATCTGGCTGACCCATTTCATTATCCTTCTGCTTTTGTGCAATGGCTGCCCTTAACTTTGTTGCTAGGTCGTTCTTTCCAGACTCGGGAGTTGAAGTATGTCGGTTAGCATTTGAGGAGGATGCTGATGCGGACGTTTCAGTAACACGATCACCCATGTTGTTATCAAGTGGATGAAATAAATCCTCCAAAGATGCATCACCAGGTGGATCACTGAATCTACTAAGCTCGCTTCCATCAGAAATGCCCTTTTTGGCCGCCTTGCAAGATAGTACACAATCAGAAACAACAGCATACCTTTAATCATTAAGAACTTCTACTCGTATCAACTTCGTTATAAGAATAGAGGCATGGGGAAGAGATCAGCAAGGGTTAATTTCCGGCTTAATTTACAGATTGCAAAGCCTAAGGGAATAAGTATATTGTTATCTCATACATAATTACATATGTATCATAGACAGAGTAAAGAAAAAAGATGAAAATCACTGTGCTTCATTAGAAGACGGAATTTGAAACGCTTTGTAGTCAACAAATCCCTCTCACTTAATTTCTCACAAGATTAGGAATTTAGGATAGAGATAAACAAGAGTTATACTAGGTGGCATCCCTTGGTTGTCTTCTAATACAATTACTTCTTACCTATTAGACAGGCAGATAGAACAAAAGCGTCATTTTCTTTACAACATATATACAGAGTGAACTGAACTCATCTATGATAATCCTAGAAGCTAATTAACAAAGCAAATCCAAAATATGATTTTCAACGAGTGAGAAACATATCTACTAGGAAGACGAGATTAACTGAGCATGATGATGTCAGAGTAGTTACAGTGATTGTGAAACAATCTTTTACCTTCTGAAGATTTTCGTCATGACTCCTTGCTCCGAAACTGAATAAACTGCTCACTTTTTGTACTGCACTTGATTTCCCTTCAACTTCTCCAGACACGTTCTTTTTCTTAGACTTTAGAGATCCTGCTTCACCATTGGTGCACACGTCACCATGATAACTCTTATGACCTGGCTCAGGAAACTGCTCAGATGAAGCAGGGAAATCTTCTGCCTGAGCAACTTTATCATGATTAGCTAACGTAGGCACCTGATCTGATGGCACGTTTCCAGAAATTTCTGCTCTTTCTTCAGATGCATCAATGGTATGCCCATGATCGCCATCATCAAATTTATTTGCATCACCATCATCACTAGACAACGCCTCTCTCAGGGAAGCCTGCCATTAGGTTAAGCGGTCACTCAAACAACAGAACAGGGAAAAGAACACAGCAAGGTTTTTGCTCTCCTAACTTAATATACACACAGTAGCATCAGTCAAAACTCTAGGAACATGGATTTCACAACAGAACATTTTCAGACTCTAGCAATCATTTGATCAGCCACAAAATAACACTTATGATGTGGACCCTACAACAATATAAATTTGCGACAATAATGGAAATGGCACCATTGGAAAAAGTTAACAAAAACTAGTCAGAAAGTAAAATACAGCCCAAGGATTTTCTGCTAAAGAGACACTATATAAAGAGGTTATAATGTTATATTGCATCCATTCAAAGCCAACAATCAGCAAGTTATAACTACTGACAAGAATTATAACACCAAAGATCTATACTTACTCCATCCATAGCATGGCTTTCAGCCATGACAATTTCATGACCATTAGATATTTGTGCCTCTGTCAATGCATCATCCTGCGTACTCCTGCAACCATAGAGCCACTTATACTTTACTACACAGAGGAGTAGAGCCTGAATGTTCTATCTAACATTGTATAGAAATGTAGATCATGCCAACATGGAGTTTTGGTGAGAACATTTTTTAATGTAATAAACAATTAAAGAACGTAAAACAAGAAAGCACTATAACACATAAATAATCAAATATGAAGAGTGCAGAAGACTGCTTGTTAAACCACAGGAATAATCTGCGAAGAATGCAAAACATTGCTTTATATCATATAGTTATGCTTATCCACCTTTTAATATTGTAGCGCCATGTGAATGACATAATTCTCTATAAATCTCAGTAATATGGACCATGCTTAATTTTCCCGCACCGGCAAGCAAAGAAAACAAGTATGGACTGTACAGAAAGAAATGACTACACCAAAAATGCAACAATACACTGTAGACCAGAAATTATTGAAATGGCCAGTTTTATTGAATTTTCTAATTACTACCCCATGGCAATACAATGCAATTGCTTCAGAATGCAAGAACATGCGACCGAAATTCTGGTTAAGATGGCCTTCAAATATTGCAGGTTGTTCAGAGTAGAACACCATTGCTCCTAGGTATTTGATTGCAAGCAAACAATCTCAGTAACAAAACTAAACATATTAGGTGAATTAAAACAAACATGGAAAAAAAAAACTAAGGCCAGCAGACTTCAACTCCCGGACGATCCAAATTTTCAAATCATTACTTTCATTGCTCTAGCAACAGAGTAGCATAGTACATAATCTGCTTCTTAAGAAGCAAATTGAGAATCACCTGAGTACTTTCAGAAACATTATTTTGGTTCCTTTTCCAAAGTGACCAAAACAGATACTATGCAAATCTAACAGAGACTTCAAAACACTACGGAAAAAAACTGAGGGTCGATTTCATGAGCGGCATTGAAATTGCAAAAGACAATAAAAAGCTGCTAAGACTTGAATCCCGACATCAATCTGCCAAAAAGTAGCAAAACAGATCTTCATGCTAAGGAGATATCAACTACCTGATTGCGTCACTCGGGGGAAGAGAAGGCTGCAAAGTACGCCTATAATTTTGTATCCAGGGATGAGAAAGAAGCACCTTGGCATCAGGCCTCTGTCTGGCATCCTGCAATAAGCTAGAAAATGTCACTATAAGAAGAAAAGGTAAATGATAGGAGACATTGACAAAAAGTGTCAAACAGATTAATTATTCTCCCCTCCCAACAATTTCTAACTACATATGTTCACTTAGACAGTTAGACGCCATTACTAAGAGGTAATTTTTTATGACAAGTAACAGAGAATATAGATTAAAGGACGCCAAGAGGGTGATGCCCACATACAAAAAAAGAACGAGAAGATTAAGAAGGCATTTGGCCATGCAGAGGTAAGGGAAGGAATCAAGAAAGAGATACAAGGAGAAAGAAAAGGAACATCCCGTTAATTCCCTTGTTTAGTTTTGAACATGAAAGAGAATGACAAAACACCACTCGACCTAACACCATCCCTGTTTCCCTAAAACCACCAATGTTGCAGCGCGACACCCCCACCGCCACCAGTGACCCCACCCCGGTCGAAACCCAACTTTGACAAGAGTTAGAAAGATCAAAATACAAGAGGCATGTAATTTACTTTGAACCCATCAAGATTAGTAGAGAAGTCATTTCAGAGGGACAATTAGCCATAGGTCTAGCAATGGCTGGCTGAAATACATTCACTGAAGATCCATCTTAATCACTCCATTGTGCAATATATGCTCAACTAACAATAACCAAGCAAGTGATGGCAACATAACAGGGCAAAACAAAATCTAACATGGATAATTGTTCACCATGTTAAAATTTACCTTCTTAAAACATAGACGCAGAAAATCAGACATGTCAGCAGAAAGGCCATCTGGAATGGGAGGGTTCTCATCCTGTATGAAAAGATGCAGATTTAGGATTATCACTTTCAGGCAAGTGCCTAAATCCAAGTCTAGAACTCACAAAGTGTGACTAGAAATAATCTTTGATCTATAAGCATACTCCTCACTTCCTTTGAGGATGGAGGTCTGTGCAATACGAAACTTAACATCACTATGATCTCTCCCACCCACTTCCCCATCAGGATTGTAGAGTGCTGTAAAAGTCACACAGCTTATCCCCAAATATCTAACAATTTTGCAGATGACACCTTTTCCAGTACTACGGATATGTTACTCAGACTTACTTGCAAGTGTTGAATGCAGGTGCACATTGAATTACTGTACAGTGTACACAGATACAAGTGTCATAAATGTTGTATCATCCGTGATGCATGCCATAAATACAACCTAGGTACAGGTAAGACTATCTAATCACATTTACCCTCATAAATCTCTTAAAGGAAAATTTTATCACCCAAAATCCAACCTCCCGTAAAAAAACACATTATAGAAAATGACCGAGAACATGAAAGATTAGTGAATCTTGAAAGGTAATGTTTGTATAAATTCCACATTTGAACAAAGGAATTTGCACAAATACTCCAATTTATTGACAAATCATATATCACCATATTTTAGCTCATGGATTTATGAGTTTCGTCATTTAAGATAGCATCATATTCCACTCGACCCTTATATCATTTTCTCGCTTGGGCATCAGCCTTTCTTACCCTCAACAGTGTTACCACATTCCCCTTATCTCTTTATATCCATTAAGGGCATTCCTTACTTCAACACTTAACAGCATTCATTTCTCTGTTTGACGATCTTAGACATTTAAGCAACAAGCTTAAAGAGGGAAGAAAATGAAACCCCACAAAAACAACTCCTGCATGCGTTGTGCACAAGTTGACTGACATGCGCGAAATAGAGACTAGACCTGCACAATACGGAAGAGAGCTGGCATAGGCTGTAGGTCATAATATGGAGGTACGCATGTGAGAAGCTCAATCACAGTGCAGCCGACACTCCATATATCTGATTCAGCACAAACTCCTGACATTTCGATTACCTGTACAATTCTAAGTACTTTCAGCAACATAAACATTGACCACTCAAACACAAATTACCAAATAAAAAGGTAACATAAATGTATATCATTAGTTATCAGTCATCATAAGTAACAAAACAACACGCAGCATATTCAAAAGTTCATATTCAATCACAGTGCAATGATGCTCCATATATCTGAGCAGCACAAACTCCTGACATTTCAAAACCCTGAACAGTTTCATGTACTTTCACTCTTTCAGCAACATAAAATTGAACACCCCAACACTAATTAAAAAAACAGAGGTAACATAAACGGATCCCATCAGTTAGCAGCGATCATAAGTATCAAAACATCAAGTGGCATATTCAGAAGTTCATATGCAAGGTATTACAGCTCATCTGTGTTCTTGAACAAAAGCTTAGCTTATCCGACAAATCACAATAACCCAATAAAACAAAAGCAAGCGCCAAAGATGGACGAAAAACAAGAATCATAGGAAAAAGTTATAAGCATCATGATAAACAAGCTCAAACCATTTAAGTACCTCAGGGGCCATCCAGTAAGGTGTTCCAACAACAGAATGAGTATTGGCATCTGCTTCTGTCAATTTTGTTGCAACCCCAAAATCAGCAAGCTTAACTAAACCCTGAAGGATAATAGTGATTTTAGGCAAGTAATGAGAAAGACCCAACAAAAAGATACAGAATAAGAAAACTTCGAGTTGAAAACAAGAACTTCTCCACTCTGTTCAAGACAACCGACACGTGTATCAAAATATTTCAAAGAGTCTGGTAAATGCGCTTCTTTCTTTTGAGAAGTACCGGTCCTTCGATGCAGTTCTCGACACAATTTTCATCATGGGTCATTCGGAAACAGCCTCTTTGTGTTGCTAACACAAGGGTAAGGCTGCGTACATCCGACCCCCCTTACCCCGCAATTTGCGGGAGCCATTGAGGCACTGGGGTAATGTTGTTGTCCAAGTCCCAACAACAGATAACGACACCATATATTCACAAGAATTAGCTACAAAAAGCAACAATTAGCCATGAGCATTGTGAAATTCACCATCTAACCAAAATGGTTTCTCAAAATGTATCATAAAGCAGGATAAAAGTATCTCCAGCCTTAGTCCAAGTAATATGAAGGAGCAATCTCCGAGCAAAAATCATGATATAGGAAGTTTAATTATTAGTGACACAAAAGTAACTTCCCAAGCATCTAATATGACGGAGCATGTTTTCTTTTTGTATTAGTCATATTAACCGAATTTATAGGCCATGTGTCAGCTAAGTATCAGCAATATCAGCCAAAGACCAATTACTCGCTCCGCCATATTCATTTATTTACTTTTGCTTCTGGAACGGTTTCTTATGCAAGCACATGTAAGTGGAGTAGGAGAATTTATAGATAGATTAAAGTGTAATAAGGGCAAAAGGGTCGTTGTAAAACTCAACGAAAAACAGTTAAATAAGAAATGTAAACAAATGGTTAAGCCAGACCAAAAAGGCATACGTAAACAAATGGACAAGACTTACGGAACATGTTTCTTAGCCTTTCATTATCGTAAAAGATCAGCTGTGGCAAATAGAAAATCCTTCACATATGATATTTAATTCCACTTTTTTAGCAAAACATAATGTTTCGAAGAAGGCAAAGGAAACCACAATGTGGATAACTGGATATAGAAATTTGGAAGACAAATTACAAAACATATTGATCTAATGATCTTATAAAGGACAATGTATAAGGGAGCAACTACAGGTAAACGGACTAATGTGGGAGAGGCAGAAGAGTTCCTATTACAATTGGAGTGCATCAAGTTTCGGCTCTTAGTCATTTGCACTTTGTTAATGTTATTGACGAAATCCATCCAAGACGAGGTTCCATGGTGTATGATGTTTGCGGACGATATTGTACTGATTGATAGATGAAAGTATGAAACAAAGGATGGAATTGAAAGAAAATTGGAACTTTGGAGATAGACGTTAGAATATCGTGGATTTACACTAAGAAGAAAGAAGAGGGAATATATAGAGTGTAGATTTAGTGGAAATGGGGGTAGGGAGGTAGGATTGATCAGTCTTGATGGGGAGATAGTCCATGGTTCCGACTTTTTAGGTAATTAGGATCTATTATCCATAATGGAGAATTAGACGGAGATATGGCTCACAGAATCAAAGCAAAATGGTTGAAGTGGATTAGTGTCATGGGATTTCTAAGTGAATCGAGTGTACCTTATAGGTTAACGGGTAAATTCTATCACTACACTCCTACATGAAAGGAAGTGTTGAGGGTAAACCATGGACATGTACAAAAGATGAGGGTGGCTGGGTAGCTGAAATGCGTATGCTCTACTGGATATGTGGCCACACAAGAAATGACGCACACCGACTTTCCTGGACCACCTGGCCACACAAGAAACGACCAGGTGGTCCAGGAGAAAGTCGGTGCGCGTCAATTGAAGATAAGATGAGGGAAGGTGGTTTGGCAATGTACGAAGGAGAGCACTAGAGGCACCGGCTAGGAGGATTAAGAAATCGGAAATGGATAATATTGTTAGGGGAAGAACGGAACAAACATGGATAAGGGTGACTGAAAGCGAAGATTTGTGAGATTATGGCGACGGCAAAGGTATCGTGGAGAGAAAGAATTCATCTTGATGATGTAGTTTGAATTTTAGATCCTTATTTTTTTTATTTTTTTTTACCATGTTACTTAAAGAACAATTTTTCTTTGAATTATAGTATTATTTTACAAACCTATTTTGCTGCTTTAATTTTGGTTTTCACATTTTTCTTACTTTGCTTAGTTTTACAACAATTTTTCTTACTGGTTTCGTTCTTGTTCCGTAATTCCGTTCATTTTTATTTTATTTTATTTTAGTTTTCTTATTGACCCTTGACCGTATTGGTGGATTCAAGTCTAAAGGATTCGGATGATGATTCATCTTAGCCAACCCCAAACCATGTTCGAACTAAGGCTCTGTTGTTGTTGACCATAATGGCATTTATAGAATTACCAAATGATTAATGTCGAAAGACATACCTCTTTGGTAGTCAATATATTGGCACCCTTGATGTCACGATGTATGACTCCTTGCTCATGGAGATACACTAGACCTTCTAAAACCTAGTCAAGAGCACACATAGATGAACATATGCAAACATAAACAGATAAGAAGATAGTATGACATGAAGTAGAAGTAAACCTGAGCAATGTAGTGAGCAACTAGTTGCTCCGGAAAGGGCCCAAATTTGTTTGGCTTGATAATATTTGCAAGTGATCCATTTTCCACATACCTGCAGAAACAAGATTTGGCCACAACAAAATGTTACCAGATACGGAATAGATGCTACCTGGATTCTGTACAAAAAGCTAAAACAAACTGAGGCCCTTACTCAAGTATTATGTGAAGGTGGCTCTTAGTCTTCAGGGATCCAAGATATTTGACAATGTTTTTGTGTTTCAGATTCTGTAAAGTGAAGTTAACAAAATGCCTATAATCAGTGAGCTATTGCACAAACGTCATGCTTATCAGCTAACAAAGGCTTCAATCTCAGATCGACTGTGATATAGATTATTATTACAACGGTTTTAACTTTTAAGCACCCAATATTCAGGAAAAGGGAGGCTCCAACACAATATGCAGCTATTAGTGTGCCTTTCAAAAAATAGTCTTATCAGGCTACTTTCATATTCCCTACAATTACTATAATAATGTTAATCACCCTGGCTCCAGGGATATATGATATATATATAATGTCAATCCCAAAAGCCTGTCCCCACAGGCAGGCAGGACAATGCTCAGCAGTCAATACATTTACAAGGAAACTTGAGGTAAAGCTCCAATTACGCACACATCGCACAGGGTCGCTAATGAGTGAAAGCAAAGAACGAGTACCTTGAGGAGGTCTATCTCTTGCTGCGAATAGAGAATCCATGCGCCAAGCCAAAGGATATACATATATGATGTCAAATAAAAAATCACATGTAAGTCCAATAAGGAACGAGCATATTACAGGGCAATATGTATTATTCTTTCCTTTCTGTGGGGAGGGGGGAGGGCAAATCATAATGTCAGACTGAACATATATTTTAACAACAACAACAACAAAGCCCTAGTCCAAAACTGATTTGGGATTGGCTAACATGAATCATTGTAGGAACCACCACTATGAGGTGGGAAACAATTAAAAGTGAAGGGAGAACAAGGTAACACAATGAAGTATATAAAAGGATGGAATAAAAAATAAAAAATAAAAAATAAAAAATAAAAGAAGAGAGAGAAAAAACTTTTTGAATGTGAATTAATAAGAGATTGGAAAGGGATTATATAGTGGCAAGATAAATCAAGAGGAAAAGATAATAGAGAACATTGCGGAAAATGACAAAGTAGATATTCAAATAAAAGGGAAGAGTTTGAAATAAACAAATAGATAAGACACTACAGATATCCCTTTTCTCTTCTTCAGCCGCCTCAGCACAAAGAAAAAATTCTCCTACCTTCAACAACATCATCATTCTCTAGGGCTCTCACAAATGGTGGAATTATACAACTTTACCCATGTGTTACATAAAGAAGTTGTTTGGATGACTCATAAATATTGTGAAGAAAATTGCATCAAATGACAGCAACTTTACGATAAAAAGAAGTCCAGGCAGTTTAAGGAGTCATTTTGTCTTATTCCATTATAACCCATAGTCAAATATTAGCAAGTCTTTGGCTCCATTTAAGATGGAAACATCTCTTACACTTACTAGTTTCATAAAAGTGCCAGAAACCTAAAAACAAATAAAACCCAGGAAAAAGATTGCTTCCACCACAGGTAGGAAATTTAGAAAGCCGAAAACAAAAAAGTGATGTACTGCATGCAAAGACTGGTCTTCCATACTACCACAAACTAAGAAAACTTTGGTGTAGGAGTGAGAAAAGGATATTACACAGGGAGTGTCTCCTGTATAACTCTCTCTAGAAGCTAATATGAGCTGATGTCTGAGACATGTGGAGGCAAGAAAACATACCATAATAACATTGAGATCCTCTTGTGCTATATTCTCCAACGAAACCTGCTTAATTGCAACAAAATCTCCATTTTCCAGGTCTAATCCCTTGTAAACCCTACCATATGCACCTTTGCCAATCTCATCACCAAGCATCTATCATGAAATTTTTTAACACGTCCGATAAGAAAAAGGCATATGAAATGAACTAAAGGCAAGTACTTGACTTTAGCCATAACCATTAAAGAAAACCTAAGGTTGTCGAGTACATAAAGCAAATACATCGAGGGGAACTTCACCCTAGAACATGCGAAAATTGCGAGGACGATATCAGAATACAAAGTATCTCAAGGAATGTAATTCAACAAGCAATTAAGTTTTAAAAAAAACGAAATTATGTACAGTGCAGTCACAAATGAGAGTGCACAATCAAAAGAAGGTGTTTCAATCGGTCAAAGCTAAATTTCTCTATCTCTATAAAAACTCTTTTGTAAGCTTTCTTTGTAAAACATATCCTCTCATTGTAATATAAGCTTTCCCCTTATCTAGAATCTTGTCTTATAAATCCATAACAATACTCTCAAATATTCATTGATCTTGTTCAACCTCCTTAGCGGTTGTACTCACTGTGAGTCCGTACTTGTCATAATAGGGTGAGAAATACAGTAACCACATTTAAGGTTGTTTGTAGGGTTGCAATGCAGGCATGTCTATATTCCCTATACCTTCTGTCAAGCAAGGCACGACAGGCAAACCCTTTCTCCCATCGAAGTAAGTGCTAAATTTCACCGCCCCTAATGGAGACTCTCCGTTGGTGAATCGTATTCTCATTGAGGCGAAGTGGCCTCATTTGTTGTACCTCAGTGGATAGAACAAGATATTGCTCTAATTGTGATGCTACCCCGTGCTCTTCGACTGTATTTTTATTTGGACCAAAAGCATGTCGAATGACTTTTGGAAAAGAAGAACTTGGTTTAGTCCTACTAACTAACCATAAGCTGGGTAACGGGGCGGGATGTAGGCAATTTTACACCAAAGAGGTTGTCTGGACTGCCAGTTCAGAATTGTAAACAATTAAACAATTTAGCGAGTCATTTTGCTTTATTTCGTCATAATTTCAACGACTGACTTTAAAATTACTCGATTTTTTTTGGTGCGAACCTCGGATCGAAATATTTACATCAAAACAAGTGAAACGAGCAATCAGCGGATGTAAATCAACAAGAACAATTGCAAACAGCAACTATATAAAAAAAAATTAAAAAAAAATAAAAAAGAAAATTGGGAGGGAATTGAATGAGACTCACGTATTTGTTATCGAGCGTTTTGGATTTGTGAAAATGAGGCGCCATTTGCCGAGACATTGTTAGGACGTTGCGGAATTCAAAGCCACCGGCCTTATGACGTCATTTTCCGGCGTGTCGGGGAAGGAGATTGACAAATTTTAGTTTGGACAGACAAAATGACACGGATTGTGTTGCTGGAATGTCGAACATGCCACTACCTTTTGCTAAAAACATGTACAAAAGTACAATGGTGAGGATTAATTCATCTTTCTAGTTTTCTCTCTTTTAAAAGGAAGTTCTCTCTATTGCTGATAAATCTGGTAAATAGGTTAGTTGGATCAGGTTAGGGTCGGGACAGTTCAAGTTTGGCACATTTTCGGGTTAGTTCGGAAATCTTGTCTTTTGGTGTCAATTAGAGTTATGTTTTGTAGAGTCATTTTTGGGTCGGGTGGTTTTGAATCAGGTCATTTCGAGTCATGTTTGTTACAGGTCAAGAAATCTTGGGTCATTTACGAGTCGGGTCGGGTCAATGCGGGTTTTGGGTCACATTCGGGTGCGATAGTTCGGGCAATTTCTGGTCTCGCGGTCAGTATCTTCGAGTCGGGTTGATTTTACCAAATCTAATTGTGACTCGTGAGACATATATAGATCAATCTCTTAGAAAGAGGAAGAACACTATTAGAATGCAAACCTATGCCCCACTGATATCGGTAAAGTCGTCACACCCTATCAAACAAATTTATAACTCAATTAAGTAGTAATCAAGGTCGAACCACATGGATGGTGGGGTTAGGCTAAAAGTCTTAATCTATTTCTAGTTTATTTCTAGTTTAATCGAACAAAAAGTAAGAGAATGCAATGCTAACATTCTAGTCTAAGAACAATAAGTAAACACACACACACACACGAGCACTTGAAACAAAGAGTGGATCAGAGAAACTAGGATTTTCGGGTTCATCTAGGTAGGGAGAAGGAGATGCAAAGGTCTACGGGGAATGGGTAACGGTTTCGGTCAAGGTTTTATGCCTAGTTTCCTAGTCACCTTAAGCTCACTATAAAACTTTCACTCTAAGTTAAACTCATCACACACATGCTATCAAACACCCCTATTCATTCTCATGTAAAGAGATATTAAGCATACATCGAAAAAAGGCATGAACTTTCTCTTACACATTTCATCGAACACCTTATATGCATGTATCTAAAGACTATATTTTTAACCCATATTCAAATGTAAACTACTCATTATCATCCCACATGTTAACCCAAACTCCCCCTTAAACCCTAAGCATAAACTACTCAAACATAGTTAACATAAACAATACAATTAACACAATATTAACCATGTCAAACATAGTTAATAACAAGATTGAACAAACAAGACAAGAGGAACGAAATAACATGTTATTAAGGAGATAAAGATTGGATCTTTACCAACAAAGAAGACTTGAATAACAAAGATAAGAACTTGGATATCCTACACCTTCTTAAATGTACAAGCACCAAGTTACTATTCACTAATGAATAGTAACTTGGAGAATGAATAGTAACTTGAAAGGGGTGGGCTGGGTTGCTTTTGCGGGTTTGGGTATTAGTAAGTTTGGGTCTCATTTATCGTTGGCCTGTTATTTAACAATCCATTCATTAACTACTATACAAAACAATTAAACAACTAAACAATTAAACAACCCAACATTTCATTAAAGAAACACGAACAACGAAAGAAAAATGGCTGGTAAATTGACCAAAGTAGCCTCATTCCTAGGCGGAAACGGTGTCGTTTTACGCTCTGCCGGTGCCTCCCTCCATCAAAGAGTCGGGGCCTTTTTGTCGGCAACCACATCGTTCCCGACAAACCTGTAAGTTACATTTTCTCTCGATACCCAATGATTATTTCGATTTTGATCATTTTTTAATC
>JAGPOY010000012.1:11193-54319 GCA_018983105.1 Silene uniflora | reverse complement strand
TTAAGAGAACTTGGTAGAAATTGTAGGTACAGACAGCAAGTTGCGTTCTTTTTCCAAAACAGCACAACATTTGGCTAGTAATCACTTGAATTGTGCCCTAAGTGAATATCCTCGTTCTGCTTCGACACCATATGCAATCATAACAACATCAACTTTACTACATATAGTCCGGAAAGGCAAGCATTCCATGTTGCTTGGCAGCAAAAAGTCTGTAACACTAAACCCCTCTCACTAATTACCATAACAATGAAAAGCTTTGCAATTGTAACTAAAGCTTTACCAACGCATAATTTTCAACTAAACCGACACAACCACACAACTATGAAACTAATCTATCCCTTTTTCCAAAATATCAAAAAAGACACCCGAATCAGATGCAACACGGACACAGCTCGTAAAACCAAACTACTTCAGCATCGTAAGCAAATAAAAAACTAAGAGTGGCACAAAGAAGTTCAGGGTAATCGACACCTAAACGGGGAAAAAAAAAACCCCGCGAATTGGCAATGCATGATTTCATTATGTCCTAAAATCCATCAGAATCTTGCACCCAAATTCCATCATAATCAACATGAATTCCAAATCATTTATATTACCAACAAAACAAAACCCAATTCAATAATCAATAGAATAAGATGAATCCAAAAACCAAAAACAAGGTCAAAGATAAACCGAATTCAAATTATGCACAATCATCTACCAACATGAAAATAAACAAATAAATAAATAAAAAGTGCCCAGATTGAGTGAAATTAAATAGCAGAAAATCACAAAAACACAGAAATAACAGGATCAGGAAAATAAAGGAATCAAATTGCAACATACCCATAAGAGAAATCAAACAAACAGAAATAATTACTTATCATTGGTGCGCATCCAAATAAGTACTTGGTCTGGGAGCATGCATCCATGGAGCAGTTGGGTAGGGATAGGATGGATAGGCCCATGGTGAAGCAGGCCATGACCAGCCTTAATCGTAAAAATAGTAGCTGCAAGTAAAACAAGCTGGAGTTCCTAGTACATTACTGAAACACTCACCAAAACCAGCCTAGTAAATGTAATGATCTCGTTAAGTATTTTCTGGAATTCTACTGCAAGCATTGATGGCTGAAATAAAAAAGCACTAATTAAATGGTCGAAGTAGCAATTAGAAACTAGGAATAAGATCAAACAAGAATTGATGGAATCAACAATACCGACAATATTTTCAGTGTGAGTAGTCTTGTTTGTCTTGTTTAGCTTACCATGGAGAACTACAAACCGAATTAAAAATCATTTCAACTAACCTAAAACAAATGTAAAAAGTGAATTTATCATAAAACAATAAGAACCCAAAAAATTTCCAAATGTCTATTGAAAACTCTGCATTAGCAACAATCTAAACATGATCTAATTAGCAACAATCTAAAACAAATGCAAAATCAAAGGCAGTGAGCTAAGGAACTAAACATGATCTAATTAGCAACAATCAACCTGAATATACACCCAACAAAACACGAAGATAAAGTTGAGTTCTTTTTTGAAAAAGAACAGGTCAAGAGTGAGATTCCTCAACCTAACATCGCAAACCGATCCACCGTTATCATTATTCCGTCACTTTAGTCTTGTACAACATTCAGTGCTAAATACTGTAAGAATCTCAAGTGACCAAAACAAAGATTTATCCCAAAGATGAGAGTAGTAAAGTTACCATTTTGATCCATTTTATATCCAGCCAGGTTGCTAATAAACATAAAGCAACGCGGTGTCGAGAACAAAATGAGTGGAACAACTACTAATATATTCTTGTTTAAAGATCCTTGAGGCAGTGTGCTTATGTCTACAAGAATGCAGCTATCGTGTTCGTGTTTAAAGATTTGAGTAAGTGCTACAGCTTGAGAGTATATTTTCTAATATACGTGACAGTATGCTTTCCCATCCCCAGTCACAATATCATACACATAAATATAATTACAGAGCACAACAGTGAGTTACCTGTGCTTTTCACTTTTGAGGGTGAGATTGTGCAGTGGAGTCCAATTTGACATGTTTCGAGGATTCCTCATCATCTTTTTGTCGTTAGGATTATCTCCTACGATTGAGAGTGGCCTGCGCTAACATAACCTTGAGGTAAGTTCAGGGACAACAAATAGACATACTAATTCCATATAATGCCATCAGACCCAAAATTAACAAATAGACGGTCTGATACGTAAGACGAAACCCAACGGACAAAGCTTTACCAAGAAACTTGTGACCGATATGTTACATCACAATGGGGACTTATAATTTTACATGGTACTTCATACAAAACAAGGCAATAGTTCAATAACAAACCAGGAAGCTTCACAATACAAATTGTAGTGACATCGAATATCTAAATAGTTGATGATTGCTGCATCTTGAAGAGGAACTCCAAATAATCAAGTACATCAACTCGCAAAATTGCTGGCCTTCTCCACTCAAATGTAGTTTCATTACTTTAGTGGGATCAGGCAAAACGTTCAATAGTTACCTACTCTAAAATCCCCGACGACAAAATCTCGTTGTTTGACATTTATGACATAATGAGGCAACAATGCCAACCTTCCATATGAGAAAGAAGGCTAAAGATGTGTGGAAAAGAACAGAATGGTTTAAGTGTTAGTGGTGTTGGGAGGATAGTCAGCTGATCTCGAGAAATTTCATGTTTGGTGGACTGGATAGAGATATAATCCTATTGTGCGTCCAGGTGCGCCTCCTATAAGCGAACCAACATCCAGCACAAACCTGCTCAAGATAATAATCTTATGAGTAAAGGCTCGTGAGAAGAGAGTCCATATACTGCACAGAGGCTCAAGAAACTTACGAATTATGTGATGCGTTTCCGATATCTAGAGCTGGAGAGTCCAAGTATATCTTGCTACCCACCTTTGATATAGAGTGCACCAAAGGAAAAGCAGGCTTCATTCTCGAGGCTGAAATTACGTTTGGGCAGTGTTTAGAAGCAACGAAAGAAAGGAGAAACAGAGAAATAAAGCTCATAAGGTAGTGAGGCGAGTTATACCTGACTGGCGGCATGTATTGTCAGCAGATTCATTCAAACACATGAGATTCTGTATTGCATAGTAATTATCCATGTCAGACTAATAGAAATATGGGAGAAGGAAGCGAATCAGTTTATGGGACATGACGAATCACCTTTAGAATCTTCTAACAGGTCTCAAGGTCATCATTGACTAAAATGTGATCAAAGAAGCCGGGTGATTAAACCAGCACTTGAGTTTCGGAATACCAGTCAAGTCTGCAAATCTAATCTCGTTTCATTAGACATTCTGATAACGGCCGCCGAAGAAATTCTAGGATTATCGTCAGATGGCAAACTATAACATACCTCATTCTGCACATCAACCTTCTCGACCCAATTTGTTAAATAGACATACTTGGATGACTATTGAGCTCTTTCATTCTTAGAGACAGCAGGGCTAAAGCAGGAGAAATACATTATGTAAAGCAAAAGATGAGGTTGTCTTCTTACCGCTCCAACATCGCTTTTATCCAGCCTCATTCCAAATACAACAGTTGCAACAACCTAGCACCCAATGAGATATGGATGACTTAAATACCACATGAACAGAAACTAAGAAACTACGATAAGGTAAAATAACTGTAATCAATATTATGCCTACAGCCTACCACTTTGATTTTGTTGGAACAAAATAAAGCTTGGACACGACTACGATCCTTTGCCTGTATCCCACTGTTGTAACTCTAGAGTACATCAAATAAACAGTGATTTATTGTCAACTAACGCTCATCTTAAAGAATTGTTTGGATTACAAGATTAGACATTTTGTTCCTCACCACTGCAGAAATATTGTTGTCACATAAATACTTTCCGATCTTATCAGTCTCATACTGCAGAATGAAAGGAAATAAGTAAATACAATAAAAAAAGTTAAGAAGAACAAATGCTTGTATGTCTTAATAGAAGAGGTGCACATGTTTCCTCACCCATCAAAAAGTAATACCAATGTAACTATATCTGCAGCAAAACTTAATTACTAAGGTGAAGAAATCAGTACGTGAAACAGCAGAATCATTGTTAGCTGTAGTTGATTAACTAAATTGTTAGTTTTAATGTGCCTTGGAAACAATGTGGCTGACAAAGTTACCGCAAGCTGAGAAATACAGAACCAATTTCCAAAAACAGATGTACCTTAAACTTGCAATAAATAATGATGCTCTTAAGTTCAGAATATGGGGGTGATTTGATAAGCCCAATCAATTCTTTCATCCTGTTGTATTAGTAGGATTATTCATGAGTTTGTAACCACTTGTGTAACTATAAAGTAGGTCAAATAAATAAAATGCTAGGAAAACTGTACTTGTTATCTCCACTCATAGACACCGACATCTGCAAATTGTTTCTTAACTGAGCAGTCTTTACCAGGTTAGTCTTTGGAATATCCAAAGCATGCATAACAACATCCAATGTTTTCCTAGTTGTTGTTGCCGTCATTGCAAGTATGAACTCAGCATTTAGTTTATCACGAAGTACAGACGCCCTCAGACGGATGTATGAAGGCCGGAAATTGTGTGACCTGAGCCATTATAATTATGTTTCATGAGCTGTAAATTCTTAGAAATTTCAGCAGGTTTAAATGAATTAATAGTTAAAGGCAACCAACCATTCAGATACACAATGTGCTTCATCAATTACAATAAGCAATATTAATGAACAAGAGGAAATGATTGACGTGAACTCTTCATTTAGAAACCTCTCTGGTGAAACAAAAAGCACCTAAATCATCATGCACATATGCAGCATCAGCTGACAGCATAAACGCACAACTTTCATACATCTTCTTGAGAAGCAACATCTTCTTGAGAAGCAAAAATGCATAATCTACCCTACCAACACCAACAAACCCAGAAATTAAAATTAAATTATATCCAAATAAAAAAATAATCTAGAAATTAAAATCGCCCCAATTATCACATGAAATAGATTTAAACCCAACAAAAAGTCCCGAATCATTGCAACAATCAAAAGCAATTTACAAATCCGAAAATTAAATTATACCCAAATCAAAAATAACCCAGAAATTAAATCGCCCCAATTATCGCATGCAATCAATTTAAACCCAACAAAAGTCTCAAATCATTGCAGCAATAAAAAGCAATTTAAACTCTACACAAATAGAAAACTATTTCATTTAATTGAAATTGAAAATCAATAATACATCTCAAATAGTGAACATATAGGACGAAAATGACAAGATTCAATATGGCAACTTACCAGTAGAAGCTCCAAATCGAAACCGGCACATGATTAATGGAGATGGGATTGCTACTCTAGTGACTGAAACAACGTGCAAATGGCGGATTAATCAATGTAAAAAGCAAATCGCCTGTGTATTATTGATACACTAACTGTGCAGTTACAAAACCACGCTCTTTAATGATCTGGGGAATGGGTGCAGGTAATGAAAGACGAAAACCATGGAATAGAGAAACGGTGGTGGGATTAAGTAAAGGCAATCGCAGGAGAGAGTAGAGAGCAAGAGAGACGGACGAAGAAAGAAGATGAAGGAAACAGAAACGTAGGAAAATCTAACTTAAAATTAGGCAGAATAATAGAGATAGAGATAGGATAGAGATAGAGATAGATAGGTAGAGAGAAAAAGCAAGAAGGCAATGGAAGAGAAAGAGGAAGACAGGTGGGGGAGAAAGAGAATGACAGCACATGGCAAGGCACAAATGTAATACGTATGAAAAAGAAGGGCAAAATGGGCAGAAATGCCAAAAATACTGTTACAGGAACAGTAACCCAACTTTGGGTTTTTTAAAGAAATGCCAAAAATACTGTTACAGGAACAGTAACCCAACTTTGGGTTTTTTAAAGAGTAAGGAAAAGAGAGGAAAAAAAAGAAGAGAGAAGTTAGAGAGAGGGGGGTAAAGGGTAAGTGAGGTAATTTTTATGAAAATCGTCGTCGATTCGTTACAAAACGTCGTCGATCTTTCGCAGCCCCCTATTAAAACTTGGAGTCTTTTACCAATCTTGTGGTCCTACCCGCTTATATGTTGAGTTGGATGATTATATATATAGAAAAAAAAATCGATTGCACCGTCGTGTTGATAGTTTGTTATAAGAGCATCTCCAATGGTTGCTTTTAGGGACTTGCTTGCAATTTTTGTAAAATTTTAAACAAGTAGCTTACCACTAGAGAGGATTAAATACGAGTAGCTTTCAAGCATTGTAGCTTGGCGAAGCATGTACGTAACTTGGTATGATAGAAAAGAAAAAGTAAATTTTTTTATTGGTGGAAAATAATATAGTAGGACCCATATAGCTACAAGGTGTCATGGCTTTCTGTTGGAGCGAGCTGTATCTTAAAAGCTGAGTAGCTTAAAAAACCGACTTGTTAGCAAGTCCAATGGTGTAGCTTAGAAATTGCAAGCTAGTTGTTACACCATTGGAGATGGTCATATAAGATTGCTTAAACCAAGCAACTAACTTCATTAAACTAGTTGCTTAATTGGGCGGCCTACCACAACAATACAAACAATAGAAATTAGTTTAATTGATTAACATGTGATCAAGTTAGTTAAAATATAAGCTAAACCGTTGAAATAAATTGGTAATTCAGATTTAAAGCAGCTTAAAATGTGATGTGGAAATGGTAAGCTAGTTGCAACTAGCTTACCATTGGACTTGCTCTTAAAAGAAATTTACTGAGTAGTTTAATTTATACTCCCTCCATCCAGACCAAAGGTAACATTTGCTTTTTCGCATTATTCATGGTCGTAGGTAATCTTTGATATTATTCCTAATCTATAAGACAAAATATAGTCATGTGAGATCTTGTTTGATTTATCGTCATGAATGCTATAAGAATATCAAATTTTTATAATTTCTAATGATGTGTAACTAAAGATATTCGCGTTGCAAAACGTGTCTCGGCAAGTGTGATAAAGCAAGTGTTACCTTTGGTCTGGATGGGAGGAAGTACTTTCTTTGTCTCGGTTATTTGGTTACTTATTCCACTTTGGTTGCCTCACTCACTTGTTTACCTTTCTAAACTTGGAATGTTTTAAATGAATTATTTGATCATCCGTCTCATCCTGATCTATTTGTCATCTAACAATTATATCTACAAATGAGCTATCATATTCCCTTGTTTTTTGTGACAAAATCAAACGTAAACAAATGACCAAGACACACGGAATAAGGGTTAACGGGGGTGGGTTAACTAAGCACTCACTATTTTCTTTAAGGGTTTTTTTTGCCAATATTCAAATACAACCTTTAAATTTTTTTTCCAAACACCACCTTTAAAAAAAAGTTTGTAAAACACAACCTTTATTACATTTTTTTTTTGTTAAACACGGTATTTTGCCAAAGTTTGAGCACTTGGGGTGACTTTCAATCATGTTTGAGATAACAAATGAGATCGGTTTGAGATGTTCTTAGACTCGTTGAAAAGGTGTTTGAGATAACAAATGAGATCGGTTTGAGATGTTCTTAGACTCGTTGAAAAGGTGGGAGTACAAGTTTTCCATGGGTTATTAATACGGTGGCATTATGTGGCCTTATGTTGAGTCTATTATATTGGTGTGTAAAATAAGGTGGATTGAATTGGAGGTAAAAACAAATCAGAAGAAAGTCAAAGTAAGACTTATTCGTGGGTTAATTTACTCTTCTCGAACGTACCACCACTTACAAGCAACATCCACCACAAACAACACAACTACGACCTACCTTGCACTCTCTTCTACCTACTCACCAATTTCAGACCAAACAATGCAGCATAATATCAATAAAAAGTCCCACAAAAAACCCTCGACCAAAATGCCGTGTTTGACATTTTTTTTTTATTAAAGCTTGCATTTTACGAACTTTTTTTAAAAGGTTGTGTTTAAAAAAACAAATTTTTTAAAGGTTGGGTTTGGCAAAAACCCTTCTTTAATGACCAAGACATTATCAGTTGGACCATTTAGTTATAAGCCATAACCATAAGGCCCATAAACCTGACTTGTCATTTAGTTACAAGTTATAACCATAAGGCCCATAAACCTGATGTATCGCAAAGGATTTGCAACACTGTTGAGGGCACATGTTACAAAAATTTAAATGAAAAGTTTTAATAAATATCATGAAAAATTAAAATAATAAAGCACCTTTATTTTCAAATTTTATTGTTACTCTTTCCATTTAAGTTTATCTTAACAAGTACCCTTAGAACACACTATAAAAGACGTTTATAACTATCTTATGTTTCAGCGTTTTATTATTTTATATTTTTGCAAAATATTAAATTTTTAGTTAGATTTAAATTTAAAAGTAGAGATAATAAAGAGAATATAAGAACTGAGCTTTTTCGAGTTGATTTTGACTCTTCTTTAAATCGAGTTTGATTCTTAATTTTGTTGGGTTTCACGAGCTCCAAGGGCCAAGTTCGAATTCAAAATTATGAGCAAATTTCGAAAACCATTGGAGCTCAAGCTCAAACATGTTAACACCATAAATTACGTTACATGAAAGAGTGTTTATCATGAAAAGTGATTTAAAATAAGAATGTTATAACTTATAACGCCACTCAGAAGTATATTACATCACTCGTTCTTAAAAATGGATGAGGAACCGATAAACTAACACTCTCATAAAGTAGGTGACACAAACATTATACCTTTGGTGCTATCATTTTTCAAATATATAGGTCTCAATAATTTTATTCAACAAAATATAGATTCTTATTTAAGATGATAATATCTGTCTTGACTCTAAAATGATTCGAATAAGTAGTTAAGACAAGAGCAAAACACCGACGAAATGAGAAAAGCTTCATCCCAATATAGAAGGCATGTGTGGTACTTACCCTTTTTTATTTAAGACCGATATTCCCATGTGGATGAAGACTAATTGAAAACTAATGTTTTTATTTTATACTCCCTCTTATTCACTGTTTTCTTCCCCTTTCATTTTCTCACAAGAAATAAGAGAAAAAATTTGGACCACACAAAACACACCATTGAATTTGGACCACACAAATCAACCCAAAAAAGGAAATAGGGAAGAAAACCTGAATAACCGAAAAAGGAAATAGGGAAGAATATCCTGAATAGGAGGGAGTATATTTTTGGTGTAAACTAGTGTAATCCCCTCGTCGTAGGTGCACTCATGAAAAGGTAAATAATTGGCCAAATAGTTTACTCCATAGTTTGCTCCATTTTCCCATGAGTAGGGATCAAACCCCTGAGTCCCGATCTCAGGGTTGAAGGTGACGTGAGCAACCACTGCACCAAACTTATTGGGTAAAAATATACTCCCTCCTATTCACTGTTTTCTTCCCCTTTCATTTTCTCCTAAGAAATAAGAGAGTGGATTTGGACCACACAAAACACATCATTGAATTTGGACCACACAAATCAACCCAAAAAAGTAAATAGGGAAGAAAACCTGAATAACCGAAAAAAGAAATAAGGAAGAAAACCCTGAATAGGAGGGAGTAAATTTTTTTTTGAGGGTCGGTAAAAATATAATTGAAAAATACTGTTAGAAATAAATTTAGAGTAAAAAAGAAATTTGAGAAATATTCCAAACCAGAACACTTGCCAGTTGCCTCTCCTCTTCTTCTTCATCAGTCCCTTTCTCTCACTCCTCCGTCGGCTCATCTCAGTTTAAGCACTCGCCAAAGATCGCCGGAACCCTAATCTTCCGCAACCCTTAAGCCGCCGCCGATCGCCGGGAAATATTCGATGTCGAAAGCTAGGGTTTATACTGATGTCAATGTTCTTCGCCCAAAAGAGTATTCCGATTACGAATCTCTCTCCGTTCAATGGGGGTATAGTATCAATTCTTTCTTCCTTTATATAAAATTCCTGAATTACAGTAATTTTTAGCATTTTGCTGATGTTTTGTCATTGATTGTTATGCATTTTTCTGTTATGTTATTGATTTTGTTGAATTTTATGTGGTTGTTTTATGATTTATCGTGTTTCGGTGTATGATTTGAAATATTTTGAACTTGGATTTGAGGAAGCAGCTGAATTAAAAGTAGTGGAGGTTTGTTATGAGATTAGAGGAAATGGAGTATTGCTAGATGATTGGTTTGAGGTTGAATTTCGGGTTACGGAGTGGTCGATTTGATTCTAGTTGCTCTAGCTTGAGGGATTACGATGGCACGCTCTTTCGGTTTAAATATCATTCATAGGCCATATATAGTTAATCAGAAGCTGTCGGATTTTTATGGACCTAGATATCTGTACAAAACTGGCTGAAATTTTGGTACAAACTTGTTGAATCTGGTGATAGAGGGTCCTTCATATTTTGAAGTGTATTTGTGGATGTCTGATTGCTGATATTGCTATGGTAGATCTCTAGGTGGAAAGTAATGGATGTTTGTTACTGAGATTAGAGTGTTACTGAGATTAGAGGAAATGGAGTATTGGTAGATGATTGGTTTGAGGTTGAATTTCGGGTTACAGAGTAGTAGATTTGATTACAATTGATCTAGCATGAGAGATTACAATGGGTACACTCTTTCGGTTTAAATATCTCAATCATAGGCCATATATAGTTAATCAGGAGCTGCGGGTTTCTTCCAACCTAGATATCTGTACAAACTGACTGAAGTTTTGGTACAAACTTGTTGAATCTGCTGATAGGGGGTCCTTCATATTTTGAAGTGTATTTGTGGATGTTTGATCGCTGATATTGCTATGGGAGATTTCTAGGTGAAAAGTAGTTGATTTTTGTTACTGAGATTAGAGGAAATGGAGTATTGGTAGATGATTGATTTGAGGTTGAATTTCTGGTTACGGAGTAGTAGATTTGATTACAATCGATCTAGCATGAGAAATTACAATGGGTACGCTCTTTCGGTTTAAATATCTCAATCATAGGCCATATATAGTTAATCAGAAGCTGCCGGTTTCTTACGACCTAGATATCTGTACAAAACTGACTGAAATTCTGGCACAAACTTGTTGAATTTGTTGATATCAGGTCCTTCTTATTTTGAAGTGTATTTGTGGATGTTTGGTCGCCGATATTGCTATGGTAGGTTTCTAGTTGAAAAGTAGTTGATGTTTGTTACTAAGATTAGAGGAAATGGAGTTGGTAGATGATAGTTTTGAGATTGAATTGCGAGTTACGGAGTAGTCGATTTGAACAATTGATCTAGCGTGGAGAATTACATTTGATGCTCTTTCGGTTTAAATATCTCAACCATAGGCCATATATAGTTGTCAGAAGCTGCTAGTTTTTATGGAGCTAGATATCTGTACAACACTGGCTGGAATTTTGGTCCAAACTTGTTGAATCTGCTGATATCAGCTTCTTCGTAGGTTTGAATGTATTTGTGGATGTTCGGTCGCTGATAGGCGCCATCTGTAACTCACTTTTTTTTTTTTGTTTAGTTGTCTTCTTTTGTAGCACGGTTGGGATTTTAATGTAGAATGGGGAATTCCGGCTTTTTGACTTATGCTCTCTTAGCTTTTATTCTAGCAGCTATTCTATGTTTGAGATTGGTTTCTTAGTGGAAAACGAACTTTAGACCAAATTGGTGTATTTTTGTTTTTTTGAAAGCTTTTGGATTTAAGATGGTCTTGCATTTTTTTATTATTACTTTGTATTTCTTGGATTAGTGATTTACAAGTCTATTGCGTCTTAGTGACCTTGTGCTCATTTCTTAGTGATCAAGATGATTATGAAGTTGTGCGAAAGATTGGAAGGGGAAAATACAGTGAGGTTTTTGAAGGAATAAACGTTAACAGCAATGACCGATGTGTTATCAAAATCCTCAAGCCTGTCAAGAAGAAGAAGGTGAGCACAGTTGTCCACTATAATTTATTCTAGTACTCGTTTTACACTCCATGTATCTTTGATGCAATAATTGAGTGACTTGTGAATGCATATACTTTAAGCTAATTTTCTACGGTAATTTATTTTGACAGATCAAAAGAGAAATAAAAATTCTTCAGAACCTGTGTGGGGGGCCCAATATAGTGAAGTTGTATGATATCGTCAGAGATCAGCATTCTAAGACCCCAAGCTTGATTTTTGAGTACGTCAACAGTACAGATTTTAAAGTGTTGTACCCGACATTATCCGATTATGACATACGCTACTACATATATGAGCTCCTAAAGGTAGGCTTTTTATTGTTCTGTATCTGCTTCTATGATGAATTTTGTTTCTTTCCATGTTAATTGAGTCTTTTCGTTATATTTTAGTGCTGACTAGCTGCTTTGACAAAGTGCACTGTTTTCAGTTTTTTTTATTTTTTTTATTTTGATCTCAAACATGTGTGTTTGCAATGCACATATTAATGTAACCCTGTAGCTCAGAGATGAAAGTGTCTTAAACTAAATCAAGATTGGAGAATACTAAGCATTTGGTCAAAACTACCTCCATGTTTCGATAATTTCATTTGTGTGACATTTCTGTTATACAGTCCGCATTGTATAGTGAAAGTGCTAACGCGGTATTTGGAGGGTGATCTCCGTAGTTGGGATTTGTCGTTGGCAGATTAATCGCTTTGGGTGTGAGTTTTCTGATAAAGGTGTTATTATCATTGGAAGCCTTCTTTAATATCAAGATCTTGTGCGCTCGAATATTGATCCCACGGCACAAACTCATTCCATATTAGGATTTTGTGTGTGGGCATGGTATTAAATCAAGGCCCCAACACCACATCTTATCTGCTTAGTAACGGTTATCAAGATTTCCGCGATTGTCCAACCAACCATATTTGCAAGATTAGGTGGCAACGTCCGATTCGAGAATAACAATGAAATCGAGATTTAAATTCGTGCCTGTGGCACAACATACTGCAGTCTATAGAATTATAGAAGCATCAACTGTCTGTGTGATGTTTGACCCATAAGATGAGGTGCAATTAGATTTTGTTAATATTTCACTCAAGGATGAATGCTTTTAAGTGCTAGAAAGGGTGCTAGAAAAAGTGTATGTCCTGTCTGATTTTGGCGGTGTCACACACACGTGCTTTGTAATGTCACGTGGAGCTGTACTGGACACAAGGCGGGCCAAAGTAACATAGATACTATAAATCTCTTTGAACTAGTGAAATAGTGAAGCTTGTTCACTGAAATAGAGAGAGAAGAATCAATCGTGTTTTTGCAATTTGCAAAAATAAGTCAAGTTATTGGCATTTACTATGTAATACTTATATGCTTTTATATTTTATTAGATGGGCTTGGGTTGCTCCTATAACTCCCAACACAAATTTAATATTTGTAACAGAAATAAGTTTTGTGCCTTTTTTTCTTACCGCAAACTGTAATGAAGTGCTATGGTTTAATGGTAGGCTTTAGATTATTGTCATTCACAAGGGATAATGCATCGAGATGTTAAGCCTCACAATGTCATGATAGACCATGAGTTGAGGAAATTAAGGTTAATAGACTGGGGTCTTGCTGAGTTCTACCATCCAGGCAAGGAGTATAATGTTCGCGTGGCTTCACGGTGAGTTCTCAGTTTTGAGTAAATTGCATATAGTCATTTAGATATCATTTTATTATGTTTAGACCAATAACTATTCTCACTCACTTCAGTAATTTTTAGGTCGTCTGAATATTCTTATACATCCAACCCTCCTCTACACTGTCATATGCCTGTCTGAGCAATAATCAGAGCAAAACTTGGTCAGTTATTGACTTGTCATTTGGTGACCTTGAGGTCCGATGTTCAGACCTCAACTAAAGCATTTTCAAACCCTCCTCTTCATGTATTAGGGCCCTTCTAAACTAACCGAGTAATCTGACTATCACAACAATGTTTTTACTTTTTTACCGCAAAGGTTAATGGTATCATATTAGTTCTATTCTCGTCATAGAGGGTAATTTGATACTCCATACATAATCACTGTAATATTAAAGTCTCTTGTTCATTGCAGATACTTTAAAGGACCAGAACTTCTTGTGGACTTACAAGACTATGACTACTCTTTGGACATGTGGAGTCTTGGTTGCATGTTTGCTGGAATGGTGAGCTGCAATATATTGTTCCTTATTTCTGAAAGTTTCATCTGTAAGTTACTCAATATGTTCTATCTATTATGCAGATTTTTCGAAAGGAACCGTTCTTTTATGGACATGACAACCATGATCAACTTGTTAAAATTGCAAAGGTATATTTACTATGCCTTAATAATGAATTTGGAGTGCATGGCCAAAAAGGGTTGCAGAGTAATCAATTATGTTTGCAATGAAGAGCTGTTTATGCTGCATACTCTTTTTTTGCGTGGATATAAAATGAGAGTCCCTCTTGATCTACCTTATCTCCTCATTTGGCTTTTGATAATCAAAGTTTGCGCCGAGGGGATGCCGTGAGTATTATACATATATAGCTGTTAAGACCCTCGTAGCATGGTTACCGAATTCGCTCGGTGCCCTACGAATCGCGAATTGTTAAAAGCGAATTCTATTATGTTGCTTACTGAAAATACATATAACACACATTCTATAAGAGCGAATCGTGAATTGGTAAGGATGTATTCGTAGCGAATTCGGTAACCATGCCTCGTAGATATACTTGTAGAGTAGTTGTATTTGCTGCATACTCCTGATTTGCCTGGACATTCACTGACAGTCCTTCTGAATCCAAGTTATCTCCTCATTTGGCTTTTGGACATCAAAGCTTGAAAACTTTGATTGTAAATACGTTGCAAAAATAAAAAAAAAATTATTATATGTTCGTATATTTACATTTGTTATCAAGATAACTTCTGTATTATTGTTAACCAAAAAGCGTAATAATGCTAGAAATATTGTCGAGTACATTTTTGCTACTAAATGAGAGACTTGTTGGAGGACAGATATGTGGGCTAGTACAAACAAATCTTTTGGACAACCTATATTGGAGAGGTGAATAACATTGTCGAACCAAGTTGGATGGATGCTACAAACACAGCTTTATGTATTCTTACTTAGTGTTTTTAGTGCTTTCTCTAGTACGAGCTCAACATCTTTTTGTTTTGCTGTGTATAATTGTCATGTCGGTGCAGTGTGTAATGTTTTTTTGTGTTGATCTGTGAATTGATATAGTGTTTGATACTTTGATGTGATTTCAGGTTCTTGGCACAGATGAATTGAACACTTATCTGAATAAATATCATCTAGAGCTTCTCCCTGAACTTGATGCTCTTGTTGGGAGGTACTCGAGCAATTTTTACACATATCTTATATATTTCCGTATTCTTTCTGAAAGAGTTCACATTTCTTATCAAAGTCGTTATGTGAGACATGTCAATTTTGTGCTGTCTGCTTGCTGAATCAAAATCCTCACTACAACTGCAGGCACAGTAGAAAACCATGGTCAAGATTTATTAATGCAGATAATCAGCATTTAGTTTCCCCAGAGGTAATTCACATATATATATATATATTGCTGTTAATCTTTGGTTGGTTCTTTCAGTTGTAGGTTGTGACCTTTTTAGCCGTATATCTGCTGCAGGCTCTCGATTTTCTTGATAAACTTCTTCGCTATGACCATCAGGATAGGCTAACAGCAAAAGAAGCAATGGTGAGTTTATAGAAGGACCACTAACTTGTACAAAGTCGCACTTCCATTCTGTGTTGACCGCTCACAACTACGCATATTTTTTGTAGGCACATCCATATTTCTCTCAAGTTAGAGCTGCAGAGAGTAGCAGAATGCGGCCACAATAGTTTATTCCATCATATACATTCCTCAAGTATTTTTAGGCCTTTGTGTGTCTGCTTGAGGTAGGTCGCACCCATCATAACATGGCCGCTACTTCAAGCATTATATAGACCAGCTATGATGTAGCAAAAGTTTTCTTGTAAAATGCTATTGCCATTCATGTGCAATATTTTTCTTTGGTATCCCATGTGGTTTGGGATAAATGATCATCAGAGTGTAACTTCTTAAAGGTTTTAAACCTGACTAATGTATCGCAATTTGGTAAGGTTGCCATCCTTATCTTGATTCCCTGTAACCTATCTGTTTAGAAGTGCTGTACTAGGACTTTAATGCTATATATCAGGACATAAAAATGCTGTCTACCATAGAATATTCTGCGCAACCATACTATTTTTGGGCTCATCCAATATACACTTCATCATACTCTACTATGCAGCGTAAAATAGTTCCCAAATTTTGCTCCTTTGATAAACCAATCGAACAGCTGACGAAGGGAATGAATGTGATTCTCATCTGAACAATTCTGTCTCCTATCGTAGAAGGTTTTAGGGCACATGTTTTGTGATAACTAGCTTTGTTAAGAATTTTCCGTCTCTTCTACTAGTCTGAATTTTGTCACGTCTCCTGGTGTAAACTTGCATAATGTCAAGGACCACAAGGGAATTGTCTTTTGGTGAAGTATATTAATCCCTAAACTCATTGACTTTAGGCTATAGAGAATGTATTTTATTTTGGTAATTTTGGCTGAATGCAACCTGAAGGGGCAATTAACCATACGTTGAATCACAACATATGTACGTTGTACTTCTGCTTATTTCTATTTGAATATTTTCTCCCGGAAGCCTTGATTCTATTTCGTGATGATCTTATGGTCCTAAATCTCGTAATCCTCAAACATAATTGATTGATCAGGCTGTGAAGGAATAATAATAAAATAAAATAGCAAAAGAGCAAATAAAAGCGGGCAAATAAAGGAAAACGCGAAAACGCAGAGGTCCGAGACTCCAGACACAAAACATACTGAATCTTCAATCATGGTTTGGCGATTCAAATACCAAAGATACTATTCTCTTACTGTCAGTTCAATTCATTAGTCAATTCATTTTTACTCTCCAGCTCAACTCAGACAGTTACAATCCAAAAGAACCGGGTATTAGTCCTATTCCTGTTTTATCACTATATCTTTATGAAGCATTATCCTTAGGCTCACGGCAGCAGTGAAGAGTCTGAAGACGATTAAAAATGAGCCCTAGAATTACGAAATAGCAACATGCCAAAGCAACTTCTCAAGTTCTTGTAAGAGCAGTTTGAACATTTATACCCTGACATTGGGTTCAGACAATTACAAATTAAGCAGCAACTTTCACACCACCATCGAGTCACAAGGATACACAGTTTATTTAGAAAAGAGATGGGTTTTACACAACCACATAAAACTAGATCAACCACGACTGGTTATACCCGCAATTCCAGCACATGAAAGATCAATTCTTCAAGTGAGGAAAACATGCGTAGATATCGTGTTTTGGGTGCTTCGCTTCGGCGTGCTCCCGACATTTCACTTCAGTAGTAGTGCAGATGAATGTCTGCATGCATACCTTGCACTGCACTCTCAACATTCACAGTTTAGTGCACACACCAACAATTATGGGTACTTCCAAATATATCAAAAGATTAAATCCTCGAAAACACGAGCATGGAATGAAACAGTTCTGTGAGTTCACTGGCCAGGATAAGATCCACACTACCTCTGAGGGATCCAAAGGTTTAGGCAAATGGTAATCTCATAAAGGAACACAGGCCAGCCATAGCATATAAGATGGCAACGAATGACAACTCAATTATAAAAGGAAATGGAAGTAAGCATGTAAATCGCAGAATTACACGTCAATTCTGAAAGACTGCAAATAGATTGATGAGATGTCTTCAGTAAGACTGTAACGATGCTACATCGAAAAATCAATGCAACAGTAAATTGTTCAGCTCTTAACTGAAGGTTTGAATCAAGATTTGAGGCAACGAAAGTTATGCACCCTTTAGCTAGAGCACCTCAGTCACAAGCACAACACCACTTAGAATTAACTTTCTTCAGAGGAGATAACGGGTGCTTTATTAGTGTACAAACAACTGATAACAGCTTTCACAAACCTTAATCAAGCAGTAAGATTATCTACCACCCATAAATTACAGGGTACAGATCAAAGCATTAATTCCATAAAATGTACTTATACCAACATCAATGATGATCAACAAACATCTCACTCCCACCCAAAACCTCCTACTAATGCATGTAGCAAGGAAAAGAGGGGTAAAGTTTGTACTTCAAATGTAGCAAAAATAATACTTCAAATGAACACTAATCCAAAAATATGACACGTATTCGACTGCATAATCATCCAACATTAATGCTTTTCTATAAGGGTTCATTAGACAAACGTCGAAATAGAGCTGTAATTTCGCGACTCCTACCTTGTTAAGAATTCTCAAGCTATAATTACTAGTAATATACTAGATCTATGGAGCGAGCACATTTACACAGACACCCACACACTAAAATACTAGATCAACCAGTAAACCCGAGGGAGCTACGTCTATCAATTTAGTGGGCATCTACTATGATGATCAATGTGTTCCAAACATAGGTTCATTGAAATGAGGAGTCCGATAATATTCCCAGACTCGAATATTACATTTGGGTTTCTTATCATTTGGTACCTCAACTCGAACAGGGTTTCTCAAATCCACCCGATTCAATCAAGATGAATAAAAATGTAATAGAGTATTTGGTTGCACATCCACCATTAAATTAGCGAAACAACCACGAAAAAAACACATGCAACTACGGAAGTATGCAGCAACATAGCAATAAAATAGGGACAAAAATACCTGAATATTCAGAGCTTTCTTATTAACCTCAAGTTGACTACCTGCAGACACATCAATCAAACAATCTCAGCATAACTCCACCAATTTGCCACTGTGTTTCATTTAATTGCATACTCCCTCCGTCCCGATCATTTGTTTACCTTTGGTTTTGGCACAAAACTAAGGAGTTGGGAGGGATGTTATTGGGTAACAAGTCGACAATAGGTTATGTGCTTGATCAAATTACCCTTCAAAAATATCCGCAATATAGAAAAGTAAACAAATGAATGAGACCCATAAATGGAATAGGTAAACAAATGACCGGGACGGCCGGAGTACATTTTTCATAATCTTTCAGACATATTTTGAAAAACGTATACAATCAAATGAAACAAAAGGAATTATAAATACGACAAAATTCTGATAAAATTCACAAAAGTTAAAGAAAAAAAAAGAACCTTTAGAACCCTTGTTCTTCTCCAAGTTCCTCTCACGAGCCATCTTTGATTTCTGAGCATTGCCTCCACCCATGATTTTTAGTGGGGATTGATTATTCGATCGAAAGATCAAATAAGAACCCTAATTATTTAGGAGGAAATTTGGGGGAAAAAGGATAGAGAAAAAGAGAGTTCTAGAATAGATGGATTATGGGAATTGTCGAAGGGGTGTAATTAAAAAGAGGAGGCGGACACGCTTATTCGAATGTGCCACTCCTCCAACTGTCTTTTCGGTTGAAAAAAGCTCAATTGAACCGAACTAATTTAATATAGGGCAAATTAAACTGAGTTAATTTATGAAGATATATCCGAAATTTAAGTGAATGAAGCTGAATTGAATTGAATAGAGCTCAACTCAACTGAAATAACTTGTAATTAAGTTAGAAAGAACATGGTCTTAGTTGGATTGTCTAAAGACATGTATTTCCATTTTACAATTAAATCGGATCGAATAATAGTCCACCTGCATAGCCGCGAGGGGCATGGGGCAATTTTTTGGTAGCCTTGGGATGTGTTTTTGTCGTATATAATACTTAACTTGTTTTAAATTTTCCAATGGTTGTCTTTTAGCTTTGGACCATTTAAAAAAAAGAAATGAACGTAAACGATCGTATTGTGCAATGTACCAGTAAAAAAAATATAAATCATTTATTATGTTTGATTAGCGGCTGATTTAGAACAACATATTGAAATGTATTGTTTCCAACATGCACATAGTAGATTTACAAGGCCCTTTTTTAGTTCCTAAAAGAATCAATTCCCCATGAAAATGAAACCTTTCATTCTCTCTTTTTTTAACTCAAGTGATAAAAGCTGTCTTACTCCAAGCATGAAATCGGGTTCGATTCTCATCCGGGACACAAGTTCACTCAGTTGACCAGAAAAATAACCAGTCTATAATTCCGATTGAAGAACACTAACAGTTCAACTGTCATTTTAATTTTATTCAAATAATTACAAAGTTGAAGGACAGTAAAATCTACCCTCTTCACAACAAATTAGGAAGGAACTGGTTTAACTGATCTCAGCTTAGTCAGCTATCAATTGCAGATATACTCATATACATAGTACATTTGTTCGTAACTCGTTAGTCGTTATCTATTCAAAACCAAGATTAGAATACTCGAATCCATATATGGGCACGGAAACAAACTTCACTCCTAAGTCCTACATCTAGTCTAGCACTCTAGCATACAGATATATAACTTGGAAGTGTTCAAAGCTGAAACCGCTACTCAAGCCGAGGCTCAAGCCATTCTGCTGGCAATTAATTGGGCGTGTTGAACAAACGCTTCTGGCATGTTGAGCTGTTTTCTGATTGTCTCTCAATTATTCGCCAACTTGCAGGCGTGGAAGATACCCATTGGAAAGCCAAGAGCATCGTTGAAGACATTCTTAAGATCGCTAGTAGTTTTCACTGTTTGTCTGTTAATTATATCCCTCGTTCTCTTAATAGGAGAGCTCACAATGTAGCCAAATTGGCTATGAACTCGTGTGTGATCTATCCTACTGTTATCGCTGTCCCCAAAAAAAAAAAACTCTCCTCCAGTTGTTCTCAATCCTTATACGTCATGTTGCCATCCATTTCCCCTTTGATGACTGGATAGTTCCCATGAATTAATGTCTGAAAATAAACAAAGTACAAGTATCATTTGTCAGGGTAAGTAGAACTATTTCCTGTCTTGATTACTATCATCAGATTTTCGAATTTCATGCCATAGATCTTGACAACGTAACGAACTTCCATTACCAATTTACCATGATGTCTGATGTTGCTCTTCACTAATTCTAAGTCTCAAATAATACAATCAAACCAAACAAGCTATTAGGTGATTGAAATGAACACCACCTTCTAGGTTCCTCTTGTTTCTCATTTCAATCACATATCCGCAAACCCAAAATCATCCCAGTACCTCAAGTGCTCCTACACACGCGTGTGCACACACACACACACACACACACACACACACTTCTAATATTCGTGCCTGAGATGAGGACCTGCGGATTAAGCTATTATCCTCTTGTGAAAATAAAGGTACCTTCCTAATACTCTCTTCATCCCAGTCAATTATTTACCCCAACTTCTTTTTGTAAGGGGGATTTTGAACATAGGTAAACACATTACTGGAACAAAAGGAGAAATTATTTAAGCAGGTGATGTTCACTGATGTCGACAGAATCAGAGTTAGAAAAATGTACCTACGTAGCGTAGCAGGGCTATGATGAGTTTATCACAGCCAATGCTAAAACCCGGCATAATCTTGAAACATTGGCTTTGTCACCATAAGAAGTAGTGAAGTACAGAAGCAAAACCATCGTGCTGAAAAAGAGACCTGCAAAAGTAGAATAAAATTGATGTTTTGATGAAGTTGATCAGGAATCTGTTTCACAGTCATCTCCTGACGCAGAGATGCTCCCTCCAGAGTCAAAGCTACTGTGTTTTTATTTGATTTTTAAGCAATCAGTTGAAAAAAAAATGCCGACAAAATGGGGTACATATTGAAGCTTATGCTAACCTTTATAGCCTTTAATCTATCAATTGCTCAATTAGAGCACCTAAATCTTAAAGTTTTTTTTTTTTTGAGGGAAAATCTTAAAGTTGATAGATAGCTTGTTTCAATGTACAGATCAGAAGATATGATTGAAAAGTCTATTATTCAGCACACATTTCCCAAGAGTCCCAAGACACATGTGGCACAATTAACAGACAACGACATAATTGAATGCTAGTTCCACCTGCTAGGAGATCAGTAAACTCGGTTACCTAATGACTGTTCAAGATTTTTTTAGTAATAATTGAAATCAATGTTGAATTTTCAAAACCATAGAGTATTTATCCAATAATAATTAAATCAAAGTTGTCATTCTACCAAATGAATACACCAAATGAATACCGACAAGACAAAATCATTATCTAACTTTTAAGACTGCAGTTAATGGGGCCAATAAAAGAAGAACAAATTTGCAACAACCTATTTCATATGGAAATAGGTTTTCCCTTTTTTATCAGATAAATACGGCAGCAAGAAGCAATCTGCAGAATAATAAATAAACGCACTTTCTACGCTAACAAATTACTAATAAAATGGATGTTTTAATGAAAAAGAAACGTCATGAACCTCCCCGGTTAGATACGATGGGCAAATAGGGAAGCCACCAGAGCCCAGGCGCCAGACTACAAACATATGTTTACTTCTATATCTTGGCTAACTTAAGCCTAGTGATCTGTCCTATGAAAATCCTTACCTGTCACTTCTCCTAATGAATGCAAAAAGAGAGTCTTGCACTACAAAAGCAGAGGAAGAGTATGGTATATGAAGATTACAGAATGATTTTCGACCAAGTTAAGCCTCATGCTTTTATACACATTTGAATTTCACTTTAAATAGTCTCTCTAACTCATTTATAATCAAAATTATGTTTTGAAGATGTGTCCCAACACATGATCCTCATTAGGACAAAGTCTCCGTACCTCAAATTCTGTGTCATGCACGACACTTGATATGTATTCGTCCCCAAGTAACATAGGTTGGGACTTATGAGGTACACAAGTGATGACACAATAATATTGTCTTTCAGATCCTAGTCTGGGACAGGGCGCCGGAGTTCCTATAAGGTAAAATATAATTGATCTACATTCATACCACCAGAAAGAGATGCATGTAGTCTGCTGTCACATGCATAGCAACAATACAAAGCTTTGCAGTTTATTATAAAAGAAAATAAATACTCAACTGATAATTTCATGGATATACATACGACAGACCTACAGATGAATCTCGTGATCAAAATGTTGACGCAGAAACTGGTTGAGTTTGGAGCACTGCTTGTTTCTGATTTTCTGGGCCTGCTGTTCATCTCAGCCAAACTTGAAACATACGTTTTTCCATAACACTTTCACTTTCACCATAGAAAAAAAAATCTCTCCAGCTATACCAGCTACAAATATCAACACAAAATTTCATATAAGATACATAAGAAAGCTCACTTCCCCCAAAGACAGAACTAGAACCAAAAATAAAGAGAGAAAGGAAAGTAGGACAGCCATACCGACACACAACCCTGACTACCATGATCTTGATTGTAGTCTTACATAACAGGCATGGACCAGAATTATTAAGCTAACCTCAAGCAAAATCTTGACCATTGACGGTAAAACAGACTAAACAGTGATCAAACCATGGGTAGAGTGGTAGACAATGTATGCTCTAAGCAACCAATTCAGCTTGGGGTCAATTAGTTCAACCTGTATATTCAATCTGTGCGTACTAGGTTTCTACATGTGTAGACACGGATAAATAATCATAGCAATCACAAGTGCATCCCGAAGGGCAAACACTCAGAACCAGCTTAAAAGTTGTGGCAATAAGATTAACACAATCCTCTTGACAAAATTCTTCAGACTGTTGAAATTCAAACAGGAGCTTGTAGCTAAAAGCATTCCATATCTAAACCTAAAAAGCAGAACCCCAAAACTATCCCTCAACACCATCACTTGGAAGCTTTACGACTGCAAACTGCAAAGTCCAAACGAAATTAACTTGGCAACCAAGATGGTTATATGCTTATTGCGCCTAAATGAATTTCTTGCACCAGCTAAATATTCTAGACAATTTCCCATCAGCAATTCCCCATAAAGTTTGTTTTGTGCTCCTCGCATTTTCCATATCAAGGGTCCGATATGCTAGGCCAAGCAAATAAACTGCAGGGTGGAGTCTCCTGAGGCCAAACAAAGGACGGTGAGGTCCAATTCGAAATGTGAAATAACCGGTTATAAAAGTTAGCATTTTATGTTTCAATAAAAAAAATCTAAAGAATCCAACAAACTCCTAGAATAAGAACAACATAGCCGTAAAATAATATGAGGTTTGCTTACTTTTCAAACTCTTGGTGATAATTAAATCCATCCCAATATCTTTGTGATGGAACAGTTTTCCTTTTCTTATCCCTGCCATAAGTTTCCACGTACCAACCGCCTATATCATGCGTGCTACAGCGCGGCTCAAAGAGCCAATATCTGTAAAAAAAAAGAACTATGGAGCTGCAGCTGAAATATATTTATCAAAATATAGAAAATACCATTCCATCATACTTGCATTGATCTCTTTCCCATGCCTAAAAAACTAAACAGCACAAAATCACATATTCTTCAAGTCAGTAGATAACTGACACGGCAGTACAGCACCACTATGAGGTAGCCGTGCAGCTGCAAAGGATATATGTCTGTCTCTGTATGAAGGTATACGTTATTTTAAGCAGACATTTTTCAAAGCCGTATAAACTATTTCTATTATGTTGTATGTGCTTGGAGCAACTGATATTGTATAATTTACGAAATTTCGTACTACTTCATGAGGGTAACTGAGAATTTGTATATTAGAACATAAGGAATCACTGAAAATCGGAGAGAACATTGAGTTGTTGTTTAAGTGTTCTAGGAATTTGCTAATTCTTCAGCATTTATGGTGAGATCGGACAAGAAGAAACTCACTTGCTAGGCGGCAACCGAGCCCTAGTGCATCGACACTCACATATTGAAACATCATCTCCCACTTGAAACCAGTGCATGTGTTTCACCTGGAACAAGAAGCATCACTAAATACAGTTCAACCTTAACCGGTAAAGCTCTTTCAACGAAGACAACTATAATGAAAAGGCAAAGCCATTGTTAAGGCTCAAGTTAGACACCAAACCAAGAACCTTCCACTCTCACGTAACTAGGTTACGAGGCAATAAGCCTTTAATTGCTCCATCCAATAATCTGGAATTGTTACAGTTCAGAATCACTTAACCAAAATTATGTCAGAAGCCAAGACAGAAAATGTAAACTATGTTCAAGATGCAAGGAGCCACTGACTGATAAAAAATATGTCGGCCAATAGGATATAGGGCCATATAGCTGATGTACAGCAATACTGCAGAGAATTGCTTCTCCCAATTGAACTGAAGCCATACATTTAGCTGCCTCAACACTCCGAGAACTAATAACGCACACTGAGGTTTGAAGTTAAACTGTTAACTAACCCAAGGTACTAGGTCAGTTACCTAAGCTTTAGAAAATCATCCATTCACAGTTCACTAAGGTCAGGACTTTTACCACGGGATGACACATTATGCTACGTGAGACAGTGGGGCTGCAGGGCCGCAGGGGTAGTAGAAATCAGAGAAGCAGTTTTAACCATCTTAAAGAATAATTCTTGACAACCACAGCAGCTCCTCTAAAAAAACATAGACAAGAAAAGACAGACGATATTTTCCACTTGGTTTACAAGAAACCTTGTGACCACTAAAAGCAACTGAGTAAGGTGCAAGCATAACAATTTCAGTAACTTCGGGAACAGTATGTGGTGTAATAAGATTAAAAAAAAAAAGAATAAAGCTTGAAGATTTATATTATAAATGAGGCATAGAAATGCTCAAAGCTACCATGATGATCTTAGATAGTTCATGGCTAGCTCATAAGCAAGAGATAGGAAAGGGAAAGGTGGCGAGTCTGGTAACTCGTATTTATGAAAGAAATATGGGAAAACAGTGATAAGACAAACCAGTGGTGTTCTGTGCTTCAGGATCACATGTGTCTTCGAACCACTGGTATCATACACATCGCACGCACTCTCATCAGGGTTTGTCCCTAGTCCAGTAATTCTCCCCAAGAGGTTCCTTGAAACTGACGCACCTTCATGTGAATTAAGAAAAACATGTATCTGATCATGGGAAGTCTCCTTGTCTAACTCCCAAGTCGTGACTTTAGGAGGGACTCTAGTTGCCATGGCAATTAGCCTACCACACACGTGCAATTCCAAGTCCTTGTAAGCATCTGAAACATGATGTTTGACACCTTCTGAATTCCTTTTTGGAGGCTGACCATCATCCATGTCAGCAACATTCGTTTGACAGCCCAAAGTGTCCAAGGGTTGACACAAATCTGAATCTACATTTGCAGAAGTGCTCAGTTTTTTATGAGAGACATCCGATAATTCAATAACGCCATCAGCTATCCGAACAAATCCAAAAAGATCACGGCCCGAAACCAAGTGCAGCACATCAGGAGTTTCATAAACAGACCTCTCCTCTGCCTCAAAACGGTCAGGAAGAAGGTCCAGAGATAAAATTTCAGGACCAAAATATGCCGAATGTACGGCTGAATAAAACTCTCTCTGGAGCACATCGAAATAACCACTACCAGCTGGCAAACTTCTTTCAGACAGTATCTCTTTGACAGCATAACGATACCATCTCAACCATTCGACAACCTCCATTTGCTTTGTTGTGGTGACATAGCTTTCATAAACATGATAGCTTGAATCGTGTCTTACATGTTTTTGCATAATTTGCCGGGTAGTAATCAAATATTGATCATATAGAGCTCTCTTAGTTGGGTCCGATAGTATCTGGGACAAGATTATTTACTAATCATCAAACTAATTTCAACATAAAAATACCCTATATTTGTAGGATCAAACAGAAAACAATATGTGTACATTTACCAATTTTGCGATTCAGCATAAGCACATACTACAGGGATCTCAAGCTTTTCTTGCATTGGAGCAAGAAAACACCAGAACAAAAACAGGCAACAAATTAACTAGCAAAACTTAGCATGTAAAAGTCCACAAATAACAATGGGCTTAACAAATTGTATCTGTCCACAATCTAGGTTCTCGGAACTATGAAATAAACCATCTCAACCAAAAGTCTAAGCTGTTGTTGGCCGATATCATGGTTTTTTACCTTACAAAAAATATAGGAAGTGTTCAATAAATTCCACACTCCTCATTTCTCCTAAAAACATTTGACAAAAGACAATTAACAACTTCTGAAACTTCGCATGTTACAGTCCATACAATGTAGATTGTAGGCTATTATAACGGTTTATGCACCTCATTTGGTTCGTACATGAATAAACAATTAACAATCATCCTTTCTCAGAAATTGTAGTATACACATTTTTCATACACTTGAATACACAAATTCTCGAATAAGATACCGCATACAACAACTGCACCTCATTTATCGGTATCAATGGATGATTTCAGAAATTGAAGTATCACATTTTCCATATACTTCAATACACAAATTCTCGAATAAGATACCGCATACAACAACTTTATAAAGGCTTATGCACCTCATTTATCGGTATCAATAGACGACATGAATTATGAATAACAATTAACAAATGCATAAGCTATCACAAGACTATGGTACGCCAAACAACGGTCTTACATAAAGCACTCAAATCAACGCGAATTGCCGGGATTAAACGACATTACTAGTTCATCGAAATTAACGATACGATTAATAATCTAAGACGGAGAGTACCTCGTACGCAGCGAGAATTTCTACGAACCGTTTCGAATCGGCCTCAGAGGAAGAAACGAGATCAGGATGCGTTTCTTTCGCCAATTTCCGAAACGAAACCTTAATTTCCTCAAATGAGCTCGTTTCCGAAACTTCTAACACCTCGTATGCGTTCTCCGAGTCGGAGAACTCGGAGTGAGTTGACTCGGTGCTGGTACTGAGGCACCGATTCCGCCGACTCGGGTTGACGACATCCATGACGTACCTCGCGGAGTGTTTACGGTATAGTTTAGGAGAGAGAGAGTTTTGTCGGTGACACAGCACCGTGAGAATAGCGGCTCCGGTAACGGTAAATGGTTTGAATCCCATTTTCAATTGGTTTTTTTTTTTCTGGTAATTTTTGCGGGAACGAGTAAAATTGCATTAAGCACTGGGGAGTGGTTTACAACAACAATTTACAAATAGGAGCAAGCAAGTGTCCGAGAGCCGGTCTAGAAATAAAACTGTTATACTATACGGTTAAATATAAAACCAGTACATTTTATAGAAAAGAGATTACGAAATTATAGAGTAATTTTGGCCACAAAATTTAAATTTTTTGGCACATATGAGGGGCGAACTTGGGACTAACTAGCTATTAAACGGGGAATAACCCTGAAAATATTTTCTCTAAGGATAGGACGAAAATCGAATAGTGGGTAGTCTAATATAGTTGGAGTAGTGCTGGAGTTGAGCCCATAATTGGCGAGTCAGTCGCGATTTGCTTCCTTTCCCTGTAGGTATGTTCCAGCTACGGTCATTGATCCTCGAGAATGAGCTGAAGGCAAGGGCATCGTCCATATGGATTATTAGCTTATTCAGTCGGAGCTCCTTCACTCTCTTTACACCCACCAGAAATGCTAGAATTTCGGCTCTTATGGATACTAGTTGGTTGCACCGTGCGCGATGCGCACGGTACCCCAAGATATTTTGACCGTTTACGTTTCATGTGCATGTTAGTGTCTATATTTTTTGGTTCGATTGTACATACAATATTGATTTTCGCTCAGAATGAAACTATTGGTGTTGTATAGTTTTGATGGTTCAATCGATTGCAAAGAAAATTACAAATCTTCATAAGTAATTCGTATTTAACTTTGCTGAAAGCGTGAATATCATAAATATAACAACTCATTTTGTATGGATGGTTAATTGTTGTAGAAAACAATTATATGGAATACACAAGACATTAGTAGTTTGTCATAGTTTGCGAAGTAACCCGAACACATATACCAGATTCAGTTCAACTATACATAACACACTGCCACATTCATTCTATTCATACCAGGGTTTCAAACCTCATCGTCTTTACCCACACACCACCATTTTTTTGGGTTTTGATTGTACTTCGTCGTTCCTTACTTAGTTGGCTGTTTGGTTCACTTCAATTCTGCAAATTGCTCACCATTCTCATTCCCTTTATCCTACTAATTGCCTCTCTTCCTCTCAATTTCCAAAAATAAAACATAGATTTCCTCCTTATTTCCGCCGTGTCATTTTGAACAAAACCAAGCAAACCATTTCGCTTCCTCCCTCCAAAATCTATCCTTTCCTTCCCTATTTTCCTTCTGTCTCCTTCTTCGTCAATTCTCCTTCGCCTGAGCCTCTTCCTCCATCCATTTCCATTTTTCTTCTCCCCCTGTTCCCATTCCCTTTCTCATTTCCTTATCTTCCTCCTTACTTAAAATCATGTGAAGGTTCATGGGGGTACTCTTCTCCTTCCCTTTCCCTTGCGCCTTCTCATTCGGCTCATCCCATGTCCCATTACCCCTTTTTGTGGCTCTTCCTCACGTCGTTTCCATTTTCCTTCCCTCATGCTTCCCCTTCCCCTTATTTTCCTCTCCCTTCTCTTTCTCCCCAGCTTTTCCCACCAGATGTCGTGGCGAAAAAGAGAACAATTATACATTTATAATACTTCTAGATCAAAACTAAGCTACAATCACCCTTGTCTTTCTTCTTCTCATTCTCAGTTTCCCGCAGCTCTCCAAAATTTGGTCAAAAAGCAATAAGAATGTGTAGTCAAACTCTTTTTTTTAAGGTTATAAATATATTTAAATCTTATAGAACTTCCCGAAAAGTTATGAAAACCTCAATTTGAATCATGTTGAAGTTATTGGGTTTCCGAACATTATGTTATCCTCGTGCTTTTATTTTCTTTTTCGTACTGTGTCCATTGTCCTCCTTCCCCTCATCTCCTTATGCTTCCTCCTCCTTCCATTGCTTATAGAGTCTCCTTCTCCTTCCCATTTCTGTTTGCCTCCTCCTACTCCCCCGCAGATGGTAAGCAAGAAATAACCTTATGAGCACCAACAAAAAGCAGGCCACTGAGAATACAGATCAGTTCCAACACTATAGCATCATACTCTTCATCCATGGCGGCGGATTAACAGTGAGTTAACTCGTCTCAAATTGAGAAGAGAGTTACAGATCGAAGAGACCCGCAAAGAGAAACTCTGAGCTGAGAAAGGAAATGGGTGATTTAGGGCTTGGTTACAATCTAATACTAAAATAAAAAGACAAAATCGATGAGAAATTACAATGTAGAACATCATCAAATCCCTCAAAACCCTATGAAAACAGCAATTGGGTAAATCCGTAAATCGGAAGAACCTAATAAAAATAGCAATTAGTTAACTCATTTACCTGGACGGAAAGAAGAGAAGGAGTGGAGGAGAGCAAGGTATGATGAAATGAGTGATGGAGAGGAAAAGAGGGAGAGGAGACGAAGTTCTTGGCAAGCAACAATTTTTAGTGGATTAGTGGATTGAGCAGTGAAAAGGAGGGGAAAAGGCACAAGAGAGGAGCACCGTTTTTTACTGATGAGAAGACAACAAGGCCCAAAGCAGCCTCTTGGAATCTACCGCATTGTTTTTGGGCCGCATCGCGAATGAAGATGAGAGAAGGGCAATACAAACCCGAATGCACTTACCCAGCTCAACCCGCCCAAAAATGAATAAAAAAGTATATAATTCCAACTATTCATGTTACTATTCATAAGGAATAGTAACTACTCCACCCCACTTTTATATAAGGGGTGGATAATAACCTCCAGATAATGTAATACGAAACGACCCATTTCGATTAACATTTGCACCTCATTACCGAGAAAATTACTTTTACCAACAAATACAACAATCTTGCTTAAGACATTTTAATTAAGAGAAAATTGTTGATTACAGCCTTTTAAAAATCAATTTTTGAAAATTACAGCCTTATAATTTTTTTTTTGAAAATTACAGCCAAAATTTCACTTTTCTTCCAAAATTGCACCACGACGTTGTTTCCGGTGAAATTTGTTAAAAATTGACCGAACTACCCTTTCTTCACAAACACTTGTTTCCGTTCGCTTGCCTCCTTTAGTCGACTCATGCTACTTTATCTCCTTCGCATTCAATCAACGCTTTAATTAATTCTCGTTCTTCTATTGTTTGTTATTTTTCCCCAATTTCCCAGATTTTTTCTATTTTTGACACTTTTCATGCCTAAACCCGCTTAATTTGATGTTTCAAAATCCCCTTTTATAATCAAAGCAATTTTACCTAGATTTTCATCTCTTCGAAATTTCCAATTTTGTTCATCTACGTTTCTTCGAATTTTTATGGTTTTTCTTTAGATTTTTCTTGGTGTTTTGGTCATTAGAGAGAAAAAGAGAAACTTTAGAGTTCAACAATGGCGTCACCATCTTTGCAATCAATTACGAAAACTAAAGAACCCTAAATAATTTAAATTTGGGGAAAATTGATTTAGAAGGTATAGAGATGAAGAATGGAAATAGGTTAGAAATTTCGTATATAGGACGAAAATGGTGGAATTCGATTTCGTAAGGAAGAAACCAAATTGAAATGTGGTAGAATTAAATTGAAGAATGAGATGAACATTAGAGTATTACTCCCTCCCATCCAAATTAAAGGTTACATTTGACTTTTCTGCACTATTCATAGTTGTAGAGAATTTTTGGTATTATTCTTAATATATAAGAGAAAACATAGTGATGTAAGATCTAGTTTTGTTTATCGTAATGAATGCTATAACAATATCAAGTTTTTATAATTTTTAATAATGTGCAACTAAAGATATTCACGTTGCAAAACCCGCCTCGACATGCGTAATAAAGTCAAATGTAACCTTTGGTTTGGATGGGAGGGAGTATAAAGGAGTGGAGAATGAAGGAGTGCAAACTCAAGAATGAAGGAGTCAAAACTGAAGAATGAAGAAAGGGGGTAAGGGTATTTTCGTCATAAATTATGAACTTAAGTGGGAAAAATTCAAATTGGCTTCAATTTTCCATCGGAGTTAACGTTTTGGTTGTAATTTATCATCAGAATTGAGTTTTTGGCTGTAATTTTCAAAAAAATACTTATAAGGCTGTAATTTTCAAAAAGTGTGTTTTAAAAGGCTGTAATTGATAATTTTCTCTTTAATTAATAAACTTTTTTAGAGTGTAAATTTTTTCACTCACAAATATCCAAAAATAAATTTTAATCACCCTAAAATTTCAGTATTTCACCCATTGGACGAAGAAAAAGAATGAAATAAGGAGGAATAGAGGATATGCAGATATCCGATTAAACCCCTGTTCTGCCCTTTCTTAAACCCTAATTATTTCAATCAATTACTTTACCAATTTCACTTATTTCATCTGGAATTAACTTCCCTCCAATATGGGTTTGGATAATATCAGGTTATTTTTCTCTCCTAAATTCATTCATTTTATCATACTCATTTTTCGCATATTAGTCGAACTATTTGATTAAATTATCTAAATTAATGTTCAATTTGTTTTACAGGGCTGATGCTGCTGAGAAATCAGATCGTAAATTCGCTAAGAAACTCAAATTTTATTCAAGTATGTGGGTTTTTCTGTAATCTAATTCTGCTGAAAGTTTCAATTTTTTATTTTTTATTTTGTTTTTTGTGAATTTTGTTTGGCAAGTTGATAATTGCTTCACGTTTGTTTCTTGTCATTTGGGTATTGCTCTGTTGTTAATAATCATGAACTTATCGAAATTCAAGAGTATATTTAGGCGAATTTCGGGCTTATAATAGTTTTAATAATTGAATGAGTATGTAGAATAGTTTCAATACCAAAAAGTTGAAATTTTGCATTTCATTGTGGCGCAGAGGTTAAAGAAAATGTAGCATTGTTAAACGCTACGAAGACTATCGGGAAGGTGAGGCTGCCTTACCCTTTTGCGTTTCACTGTGGGTGCTTCCCTTTTACTTTGTTGTCTTGTAAATTTTTCGAACCAAGTATTTTGCTTTATTCGGAGCTGAAATGTCCGACATGTTGTGGGTAGGATTTTTTTCTTCAAAAGATTCCAACTTAAGTTTCCTGAAGGGCTGAGTAGGAAGCTTCTCAAGAAGCGTTTTAAAGTAGGTTGTAAATTGTACTCCGTAGTAACTATCAAAATGGTGAAAAATTGCAGGAAAAACTGCAGTGTACTATACTGCTAGAACATAGTGGACAGTGATTTTGGTCAATGCGTGCTGGTGTGGGTGCTATGCTAATGCTATGTTGCTTGAACCTCTGGGGTAGGCCACCCGGACATTTCATTTTTAGACCAAAAACATGAATTTTCCTCGTGAAATAGCCGAATTAGATACTTACACCCGTGTCGGATACTTTTAACCGAGTCCAAGCAACACTGTGCAATGTCTAAAAGCCTTGGAGGCATATACAATGGTGACTGGCGAGCACAAATTTTGTGACTTTCCTTCTAGAATTAGTAATTCTGACGCTTGGTAAGTTGACACATATTTGCCATCTTACCTCGTCACAGCAGGAGTCCTTTGAGGCAGTACGGCAGTAGTTTATTGCTGCTACATATTGTAGTTTGAGTTTCAAAAAGTGTGATGGAAGTAAAATGAAAATTGTGTTAGTAACTCGTGTTAAAGGGGGACTATTTGGAAGTGCTGAAGCCAGTGGTTCTTGATTTTATCCTGGCTTGTTTGACATGCCTGAGGCAGGTTCAGCCCTAATTTTTTTAGTTTACGTTTCATTTTCCTTTCTAAAGGCTCAGCTCTTTGATTATTTTTAGAGGATTGTTCTATGTCTACAATTTGATCATATCCCTAGTTCAACAGTCAACACCATCTTCAGTAGATTAGAAAATTACCTATTCTATGTCTTCCAAATCTTTACGATTAAGAGATGTTAGAAACATAGGGTAGTAAGTAGGGTTTCTCATGCATAATGCTGTAGGTTCATTAAGCATTCAAAGTCGTTCATTAGAGGGCATACGCGTCTAGATAGATGTTTTTTTGTTTCTAAAAACAAATATGTCAAACCCTCAAAGGCGTTGTTTTGAAGGAGATGGATTACTGCAGTCCGCTATCCTTTGTTATAAGCGACTATGCAAGTGCTTTCCAAATGTGTGTACTCTCTGATTGCGTGTATATTCAGCCTCCTGCATTCATCTACTCTTCTTTAATTACTTTCTCATTTAATTGCTTCGATACATGTAATCACTTAGATCCTGCTTCTCTTTTATAGAAAAACAGGAATGCCAGGAAACGTCAGAAAACTTTGAAAGCATATGACCTTTCCGAGCTTGCTGAGATATTGCCTGAACTCTCCACTCAACGCAAGGGACCTGTTCCTCTACCTAAGCCTGGGAAAAAGTGCAAATCCAGACAGACACTAGTGTGAGTGAAACCCTTCGACTGTAGCCAGCCTTGTATGAGACAGATTCACTTGAGAGACGTATCCCATATGTATGGGTCAAAATATCATCATATTCTGGAATTACTTGCTACATCAACTTATTATTCTCCATTTTTGTAGTTTGCAGGAAGCAAATAGGCTGCATGCTGTCTTTAGCAGCCCTACTTTCCAGCCTGATCCTTTAGCCGCCATATATCAGCATTTGCAGAGTACGCAACCTGCTCCGGAAACAAAACCAAGGAAGAAGTCTAATGATGATAAGAAAAAGAAGAAGAAGAAATCAAAGAAATCATCAGCGCCAGAGTCTATGGAGATGTGAATGTCAGATACAGGAAGCAGGCCAATAGATGCCCGACTAAGCCAGTCAAAATGTAAAATAGCTTTGTTAGAATCCTGTCGAGGATAGGCTTCGCACTCTTGCCTTTTGTGGTGGTTGTCAATGGTCTTACTCAATACACCCCTTGTTATGTAATCGTTATCAAACCAATGCGATATTTCACTCCTGTTAATTAGTGTACTAGCTCTGTTTGGAAAACTTGGCGTTGATGTCCGTCTTTTACCATTCAGGATCCAGGAGCTCAATATATTTCATATTTTGCTTACATGGGCTGAAGTTTGGAAAAGTTTCAATCTTGGTGATGAACCATTGTTACAGTTCACTTTGACCCGAGCATGAGGAAGAATCCATAGCAGCAGATGCACACCATGTTTCCGAAGAAAAACGATGTTTGCATGAAGCCTGTCATGTCGGAGCGTGCATTGTAGGAGTACAAGCAATAACCGTAAATTAAGAGCCCTGTGGCTGTGGAGCCACCGCATAGGAACAAATTATTCGGAAACATATTAATAAGTTCAGCAATCAGTTTTAAAAAAGGCTTGTAACACCCAAGATACCATCCCATAAAGGATAGCAGAACTGATATCAATTTGTCAAATAGATTCAGTGTCAAAATCATGAAAAGGAAAGTAGGAAGTCTTAGAACAAAATAGTTGCACATATTGGACTAACTCGAGGTCCATAATCACAACAGACCACACAGAGCATCTCGGGATAGATTTGTAATCACACTCGTACTTCGTTGATCAACATTGATACAAAAGAAACATGCAGAATACCATCGTGGTTAAGATAAAATAATACAATCAAAAGTTAACAAAACCACTCAGATGATGAAAAGACTTGCAGTTTAGAGCATACCTCCACCACCATTCATGATACTCAGCAGCAAGTTGGAAGTATGTCAAAGCAACAGTGATGAAGGCTGTGACGATGATCAAAATAATGAAGACGATGAACAAAACCACTCAGATGATGAAAAGTGAAGGGTTATCTTGACAAAATCATTCTTGAGCACACGGTACACGGATGAGAATTGTTGCAAGAAATCCAGTTAGCAAGAGCTTTGTAACACATGAGTTTATTATGGAGAACCAATGAATTTAAAGATGATGAGGGAGAGAGGAAGACTGGGAATATTTATCCATTCGATTCTCAAAAAGGAGTGTTCGTCTCTTTCCACTTCACGGTATACATAAACTATGCATCTGCATTCAAGTCTTTATCCTCAGTAATGTCCACCAGGGAGTCGGGATCAGCCCTGACATTGATTTCAATCACCCGGTCCTTGTTGTAGAGGATGTCAAAAAGAATGTGCTTATACAGATAATACTTGTACTCACTAGGGTCTAGCTTTCCTTCCTTGTCAACTTTACCCAAAAATCCCCAAATCGGCAAGTCATCAACATTTGAAATTAGTAATCTTTCAATACTGCATCCCGGAACATAGCTACGTCATCCTTTGTCAACCTCTTGCAAATGACTTCAGAATCCTTATCAACAAGGACATCAAGCTTGTAGGGAGCACTGACTAGACGACGATCTCCATTCAAAACTTCACCAAGAGCTTCTACTCTTTGACATGACTTACATACAAAATCAAATAAATCTAATTTCTATTGAATGCGAAAGGCTCAGAATCCTTATATAATTGACCAAGATATTAACCTGGAGTACAAAATGGAAGGTCAAAATAGCGGTATGTTTCACTGCAGGAACAATCCAAGAGAAATGAGATTACAAGCAATTATCATAAACCAACCGTCCAACTGCACAAAAAATAATAAACCATAACTTACATTACAAGTAACTAAACAAAGAGAAGCTGGTTGAACACCAAATCCGCCCCTAACAAATTGAATAGGGAGGCTGCAGTCAATCACACGCATTGCCAACCGGAAAAATCATTGGGTGGCAGTTGTATACTTGTTTATCTAATTTCTAAATCTGCTTCTTGTTAATGATCGGAGACTTAAAGTGCAGAGACGGTGCATGTCAATACTGGGTACATTTCAAGAATGAGCTAAATATGGGAAGCCACAGGAAAGTTACTGGTATGTCAGAAACTGACTGATCATTCAGATAGGGACAATTTAAAGCACCAAGTACTATACCTTATTTACTGAATCATCGACACCAAATGGGCTAATTAGTCCAAAATTTGCATAAAAAACACCATACCACAAACAGTGCTCTAAGCCAAGCAGTGGTCTTCACACCAAAAACCTGTGATTCTACTATTCTCCTTAATTATGTGGAACACTCATATAAGAGACAAGAATAGGGTAGGAGTACTTAAAAGACAACGGCAAGCTCACCGACGAGAAGCACATGCAATCATGGTACACAAAAAACAGCAGCGTCCTAATTCTGTAGATATAAAGTATGTTTGGCATTGCTATAGCTGAAAGTCAATCACCATATTATCTTTCTTATGTTTTCTAATTCATTAATGCACATCAGCCTGCACATAGATTGACGAAATTACCTCATTGCCTAGAAGCTTTTATATGCATCATGCATGTCATAAATAGAATAGAGTCTTTGTACCAAAAAAATTAAAATAGAATAGAGTCTCACAGCTACATCATGCCTTCATCTACTGCACAAATATCAAAGTCCATAGTTCTTTTAGGCTGCCTTATTTCTCATCTCTTGGATAAAATGGCGAGTGCTATACTTTGAATTCTTATACAGTTATACCTGACAATTTGGAAATGACAACACAATCGTGAAGTAAAGAGGCCATTGCACTCAATAAAACATCAAATTATAACAGTATTAAGCAACTCAATAAGACTGATTAAACACTCATAAAATATCGCTCAACTTCCGTTGATACCTACAACTTATTTTATTTGAAATTATATCAAATTCGTTACAAACTCGTGATAATTTCTAATCAAACTAAAATAAACAATTTTGCAATCAGTTCAACAATTAAAACATGCTTGTAGTAATTAGTGACGATATAAACCCTAGAAAAATCACTACTCACTAATTAATCAAAACTAATCATAACAAACATAATAAGCAAGAACGTGATTAAATTAATAAATACGAGTAAAAGGGAAGAAGAAACTTAGTCTTATTCAATTGGACAGAAAGAACATAAGTGTGCGAAAGCTGAAAGTATGGCCGAAGACGTCCATAAACGAACCACGAACAAAGCTCAAAACTACCAACTAAAACCAAAAGCTAAACTAATGTCCGCTGCCAATAATCTCGACATTTACCAATGATGATGAAATTAGTAAAATAAAATAGGCCTTGAAGCAACGTATCAGCTCCCCATCTTCTGGACTTCGAGTAGCTTAATTTGGGTCGTTTAACACACATTTTTTCTCAATGACTAGCCCACATGATCATGCATCTTGCTTGTAGATCATTTTTAGTATCAAATACTCTCTTTCTGCAAATAATTATAAACACTCAGAGTAAACTTCACATAAGAAAAATATAATATAAAACGTACCAAAAATGTCAACAACTAGCATAATAATAGGGGAAATACCTATATAAGATATAGGTAAGTTAAGTACTTCGCACCCCATAGAAAAAGCTTTCCCATAGAAAGGAAGCCCTCAAAATGCTCACTGTGGCTGAGGTCCCTTTGATATGCCTTTTCTTCTCTTAAGAAGACCCTCAATTAGAGTGAAATAAGTTGCCTTATCTACTGCTATCCCTTCTTGGGAAGCCTCTTCATATATGGCCATAGCTTCTTTGTACTTACCTTCTACACACAATTCATTAATCTGTTTTGAAAGGTCTTTAAAACATGAAACATGTTCCGAACCAGCCACATTAGTATCATCCGTTGCAGCTTTTTCAGGCTGCAGGGACTGATCTAATAACTTCCCAGTTTTAATCATCGATTCCCTAAACTCTTCTGCGTCTTTTGTTCTCCCTGCACCAATCAGGGCATTGAAAATGGCATTATATGTGTATTTATCTGGTTCCAACTTATTATTCACCATGTCATTGACAAGCTCCAATGCATCCTCGAGTTTTCCTTCCTTGCACATACATGCTATCAATGTGTTGTAGGTGACTACATCAACTTCCTTCCCTTTAGAGATCCATGTATGAAAAAGCTTAATGGCTTTCTCCAGCATCCCATCAGAACAAAGTCCACGCAAAAGTATATTACATGTATAAACATTAGGCTTAAACGAATTTTCAACCACTTTGTTGTGGAATTGAAAAGCCTGCTCCAACTTACCCTCCCAGCAGTAACCATGGATGATAGTGTTATACGTAATCTCATCTGGGAACAGTCCATTTTCTAGAAGTTCATCCAGCTTGCCGATTGCTTGGTCAGTTTTCCCCGTTTTACACAGTCCTCCAATCACAGAATTATAAGTGGCAACACTCGGGATGATCCCTTTCTCTTTCATCTCATCCCAGACTTTCAAAGCGACTGCCTCCTTTTCATCCTTGAAGTACCCTGTTATCAAAGTCCCGAAGCTCACTTCATCGAGCAAATACCCTCGTCTAGAAGAACTATGGAGCAGCTCATAAGCCTCGTCAAGTTTCTTCTCCTCACAAAGAGAATGAAGAAAAGTATTCAATGTAAATATATCCATCTTATAACCCCTCCTACCCATACATTCCATTGTCTTGAAAGCCTCTGCAAAGTTCCCGGCTTTACAATATGCACTAATCAAAGTATTAAAAGTGACACAATCAGGAGAAAGGCCAGACTCTTCCATTTCCCCTAGTGCATTAGTAGCTTCGTCAATCTTCTTATCCTTACAAAACCAGTTGATAATCACATTGTAAGTGACGGCGTTTTTCTGCACTCCCACCTTGGTCATTTCATCTAACAACCTAAATGCCTCATCACTATCCCTACACTTGAGGCAGCCATTAATCAAAGTATTATAAGTAACAACGTCAGGCGTTAACTTCAACTTATGCATCTCATCCCTCATCCTAAGCGCCTCACCGATCTTACCCTCATTACAAAAACCAGCAACCAGCATATTATAAGTCCAAACATCAGGCAACAAGTTATTAATCTTCATCAAGTCGATAACTTGAGCCGCCTCCTCCAACCAACCCATCTTACAATAACCATGAACCAAAATGTTATAAGTATTACGATTCGGAAGCAAGCCTTTACCCTTCATATCAGCCAACAAATCCCTAACCTCATTCAACCTACCTTTCTTAAACAAAGCATCTAATATAGTATTATAAGTAATATTATCAGGGGAACAATCAAAATCCGGCATAAGCGCCAACACATCCATAACATCTTTAAATCTAAATGCCACGCAATAAGCATTAATCAAAATATTAAAAGTTTTAACATTAGGGATAATACCGAGAATACCCATGTCATCAAAGAGTTCCCTACAAGTAACAAGAGAATTAGAAGAAGGGTACTTAACCAAAGAATTAAGCAAAGTATTGCAAGTTTGCACCTTAGGTTTGAGTCTAAGGCGCTTCATTTTCTTAAAAACATGAAGGGCAAAATGGGGATTTCCCAATTGAGAGTATGCACCAATGGCGGTATCAAGGAGTGCTCTTGTAGGAGGAGGGTGTTGATTTGAAGGATGAAGGAGGTGTTTGTGAAGGGTATTTTGGGAATCTTTTGAAATGTATGAGAGTAAATGTGATCTTGCATCTGCGAATTTGTTCACTTTGAAGAATGTTTGAAGGAGGTTTAGGAGGTCCGACAGTGATGGTGGGGGTACAGATTTGGCCGCCATTGTTGCACTTCTTGTTTCTTCCGCAAAATCAAGGAGATACGAGTATACAACGGTAATGAGTCCGGCTTCGGCTCGGTTGGTAAGAGTAGAGTACTCAACAAAGACCTGCCCATACACAAATTCTCATTTAAGACGGATTATAAATTGTTTAATAAGACGGTCTCTTACCGTAGGTTTATTGTAATGGGGACTACAGTAGCTCGGTGGATTCAGCGGTACCAGAGATGGTGGTAATGTGGATTAGCGGCGGAAGAAGAGGGAGTGGTTAATGGTTTATCGTAGATTTGGTTTTGTTGATGGGGAATTTGGGAAAAGGAATTTTTTTTAAAAAACTTTTTATTTATTGGGATGCCCGGGTAATACCGCTACAAAGCCTACAATGTCTTTTTAATTCTTGTTTTTAAGAATTAGACTAAAGTGCATTTTAGAGTGTTATTTATCTATTTTTAGTATACATTTAGGTTAAAAACTCAATTTCGATCGATTTAGGGGAAAAATTCCGACAAAATAATTCATATGTAAAATGTTCTTTCAAGAAAAAGGCCGTAAGCATTTCTCTTAAGTAAAGGAACATTGGGTAGGGCTGAACAAAAAGTGGCCCGGACCGGTAAAACGGACCGTCCAGTCCGGTCCAGACCGGATACAAACCGGTCCGGTCTCCGGGTCCCAAAAAATATAGTGACCGGTCTCCGGTCCGGTCCGGTCTACATAAAAAATAAAACTCAAATTACCTTATAAATTAGTACCGGTCCGGTCCAAACCCGGAAAAAACCGGACCTAAAGGGTGTCGGTCCGGTCCGGGTCCCCTCCTAACCGGTCCGGTCCGCGGTCTTGGAGTAAGTGGTTATCCGGTCCGCGGGTTCAACCGGTCCGGTCCGGTTTTGGACCGGTGAACACCCCTAACATTGGGTTTTAAATGTTAAATAAAAATTGAGCAAGGTTTTTGTAAAACGTTTTTAAATAAGAGCATGTTTGGCCTTGCTTATAAAAAATAACTTCTGCTTTTCTAAATGTGTTTTTCCAAAACTACTTATCCGCAAAACTGTTCGTGTTTGGCCAAAATTTTACAAAACTGTTTTTTGCTAGTTTTACATGTTTGGCCTAACTAGTTTTTATTAAATTAATTTACATTTCCTCCATGTTATTTTTATAGTGTAATTCAATAAAAAACTTACTGTATATTTTTGAAATTAAAATAAAGTTTTGTAATTATTCAACTATGTGTACCATTTGACTTAGAATTTACCATCATACAAACAAATATTAAGAAAAACGTAAAACAAGTGCTGTAAAATTATTGTAAAACAAATATGAAGTATAATAATTTGTGGAAGATTATAAATATAATTATTTACATAACAAGACATTGATATAATAAAAATATAAAAAGAATGAAACAATTTAATTGTGCAGGGAGTAGAATACGAGAGGGAGGATTAATGAAAAGACTTCTTTTATAAAGTTAAAAGGGAGATATCTTATTATTTAATAGTGACATTAAGGAATATCACAAAACTTTTGTAAAAATAGAAGCAGAAGCAGCAATTTACTACTTCTGTTTCTAGGGGCTAGTTTATGAAAAGGCGTTTAAAAAAAATTGTTTATACATTACTAAAAATTAGTGTTTGGCCTCATTTCTGTTTTTGTAGTTGAAAAAACAGTTTTTAAATGTTGCCAAACATCATCTAAATCTATTTATTAGAGCATGTTTGGCCTAGATCGACAAAAATGAGTTTTTGTTTTTTAAGCTTAATTTTTAAGAAGTGTTTTTTAAAATCAGAAACAACTAATTGATGCTTCTGTTTTTAAGGGTAAAAAAATGGTTTCTGAGCTTTTCAGAAACTCTTTTCAACTTTTAAATAATTGTGTGTTTGGCCAATTTGTGTTTTTTGGCCAAAAAACACTTTAAAAAACTAGGCCAAACACACACTTAACCGCATTTGTTAGCTGTAAGCAATGTGAATGTAGCTAGTATACCTTTATACGTGTCTTATATAAATCTCAAATTATTAAATAAGATATGTAAAAAAAATTATTTAACCTTTATAACTAATTTTTTTTATAAAATAAGACTATATCATAATATGATAACGTTTCATGCAACAATTATGTATATGAATAAGAAATTTGTTTTTTACATTCCTTGTTTTAACAAACTTGTTTCATACTCGATAAGATTCTCGATAAAGAAAGATTGCAAATAATAATAAGCCAAATATTGGAGTCACCGATTACAAATATTGAGGCCAAGATTAATCATAGAGTATTGAACTATTGATTATTGAGGAATCCATTGGATGTAAAAGACATAGAAGCAACATTAGAAATAAACTTCTTAATTAAGTGACAAAGCATCAACGTAAACAATAAGTCTTGCTTGTGACGGGTCACCATTTGTGACGGATATTTTGTGAGATAAAATGGATACAAAATGAGTTAGTGGAAAAAGGGGACCACATAAATAGTGTTGCAGAGAGAGAAAAAGTGGTTACTTTGTGAGATAAAATGGTATCCGTCTTTTCCTTGTGACGGATATGTCATGTCTTCAAGGAGAATTTGTGCAACGTAAATGGCTAAATAGTGTACATCAAGTTTGCTAGGAGGGATGTACTCCCTCCATTCAACTCCACTTTGTACATTTCCTTTTTGCACACTATTCACGAGTAAGCGTTCAAGTTCAATTTTCTCTCGATACATAAGTGTAAATATATTCATGTGGGATCTTGTTTGATTCGTCTTTAGAAGTACTTTGAAAATATTTAACTTTTATAATTTCCGCAAATACGTAGCTAAAGATATCTACCGCGCAAAAACCGCGTTGGCAAACGTGATAAAATGAATAGTGCAAAGTGGAGTTGAATGGAGGGAGTATGACTTATGGAGTTATGGAGTGTATATATAGAATTATTAGTGTTTAGTTTGGTTTTGTTCTTATATTATTTACTTTTTTTTTGAGTTGTTATCCCACTCAAACTCAAATATACTTATTTTATTCAGCTATTCTCCTATAGGACCGTTCTATAGCATATGACGGATCCAATAAGAGATTTTAGCCCAATA